>MKEJ01028098.1:0-24043 GCA_001753735.1 Embelia ribes
ATTATTGTATTTTGAGGATAAATTTATTACAAATTGAGGACAATTTGCTATAACTATTTGTACCCAAAAGCAAATTGAAAATACTTGAAGTAAATTATTCTCAATTTATACTACTTGACCTAAAAAATACAGTATTTCTTGTAAATTACAGGAAAAAAATTCTTGTACCGAGATGACTTCCTTTCAGTGACCTTAGTGGAGCCTTTCTCAGTTGGTCCACAGTTGTTGCTCCATGGTTGTTCGCTAGGGTAAATGAATAAGGTTTGAGCTAAGTATTTAGCGAGAACTAAAGAAATCACTCTCAAACTCAACATTTTTAGAGTAAATGAGCTAAGTTGAAGTGGGTATTATGTATTATAGAAATCATAAAATAAATTTGAATTGGCCCTATTGGCCACAATTGAAACACACCGGCCCCTGAACTGTCGAACTTGAAGAAGCAAGAAAAATGGGTTGAGAATGCCCACGAGAAGAAGGAGAAAAGGCCTAACGCGACATTTTCTTATTACCACCACCACTAGCATTATAAACCGAACGTGCATTTGAGTACTTACTTTTATAGTTGAAGCATGTACTACTTTTTTTAGTCGAAGCATGTACCACTTTTCTAGTTGAGGCATGTACTTTCGTATTAATCATTGATCGAAATTTATCAACATGTGTATACATATCAAGTACCACATAGTTTAATTTTTATCTTGTTCATTGATAGTCC
This sequence comes from Embelia ribes, assembly GCA_001753735.1. NCBI lineage: Eukaryota > Viridiplantae > Streptophyta > Magnoliopsida > Ericales > Primulaceae > Embelia > Embelia ribes. The sequence goes on from MKEJ01028098.1 coordinate 716, forward strand.
TTGTTGCGTCCCGAAATCCGTGGCCTGGAGATCGCGGGATAAAAGAAAAAAAAAGAAAGAAAAAGAAAATAAAGTAAAAATATAAAAATATTTCTACGTCATCATCATCACTACAATATCTAATCATCACTATAGGGCAATACTAGGCAACTATATACAACATTCACATTAGAGTCTCGCAACAGTAAATACATCTATAGCTTGCCTACAAATATATGTATAAACTATTCTAAAAAGAAATAGGAAGGCCCGTACTAACACTATTTAAAATATCTGATATAAGTGTAAATTGTCAGTTTTCATATACATCGCATCAAACTATCTGCTTGACAAAAATGAATAACAAAAAGAAGTTACAACATGTTATTGCCACTACAAAAGTAATACATGAGCAACAAATATGTATAACTTCTATGTCATCATCGCCATGCCTGCTATAGCATCAAAATGCATATATTTATGACCATCTTAAAATGCTCGAAACCCGCCTCCACGCCCACAAAACTACTCATAATAATAAAGAAGGAAAATGAAACGGTTAGATGATAAATATCAAGATATAATAGAGTCTAAGTACTATATGACATAAATGAGCATGCTATTCGTAAACAAATAAGGCATTAAATTAAGCATGCTTCAACAATAGTAAAAAGTAAAGAATGCTATTGAATACCAATATGAATAACAATGCAACCCGCCATGACTATGTCCATGATAATTAATATTCGCCAATATTATGGCTATGCAAAAGATAATCAAGACTCGCCTCACCAATGACTCAAGCTAAAAAGATGGGACTAATATTTATCGTTTTGTAAAATGATACTAAGATCAGTCTGCCAAACGTAACTCCAATTCTAACCTTCATTAACCTATCTGCCACATGTAACATCAGTCAATGGTAAAATCCCTGATCAGATTTCTCATCTTTCATGGTAAGGTTGTAAGCCTCATTGCTCCCCGTGGTTTGTAAAATAATGCTTTATCCCGAAAAGAAAGGAAAAGAATATTAAATCCTAACTCTACTCATAGCAATACATATGTCTCACCTACACATACTAATGCATATATCTCGCGTACGCATGGATAAGATAATAAACAATACTATAACATGATGAATTATTCTACAAGCTATTTATCATGTGAAAATTATCATATCAATTACGCTACACATAATTTCATATATTAAGCAATCAAGTCTACCATACCATTAACCATACACGCCTATGTACTACAGATTCACGATTGTATATTGAGTTTATAGTCTGTCGTACCTCGCCAATACACTGAGTAGTCACCGGAAGGCTAATGTCAAATTCCCCAAAAAAAAAAACCTTCTTGCTTGAACCGAATCACTCTAGCATGCCAATCGAATCATTTTACTACAAGACATAAGAAAGAAGTTTGCTAAATTTTGCAATAAAGAAGTGTTGAAGCCTCAAAGCCAACCGAATCTCGATACTAGATAAAATCACCCAGCCTTCACCAAGCTTCAATTTTATCTTTCAACCCAAGAACTAATCTAGAAGATGAACATGAATCGTCACGCATATAAATAAGAAAATGATCCTCTCGGGATAAGGAACAAGAATATGTAATTTATTTTAACGTACGAATATGGTTTGGAAACCAAGGATTTGAAAATGAATGGGATGAGAAATGAAACTTACCTCAAAACATTCCTCTTGCTCTAAGAAAGCCAAAAATCCATTTAATTTTCACATTCAAGCTTGGAAGCTAGATGAAATCACGGGTTAAAGTGGAAACTTCCTATTCGCCTCTCTTTCTCTCTCTCAAATTTTCGGAATTTGAGTGAAAATGGCATTAAGTCAACATGATGTGACTTTTTAAAAAGTTGTTCTATACATGAATAAAGCAACATATAGGGTGTAGTAGTCGACTTATTTGCTAACAATTGACATATAGGTGGTATAAGTCGACATATAGGCCCCCATAATGAAATAAAACTCTCCGAACAACAATATAACCCTATAGGTTGACATATAGGTCATATAAGTTGACATATAGGCTATAAGTCGACTTATATATTCTATAAGTCGACATATAGGTCCAACATAATCCCCTCATGGCCATTGGAATTCTATTGTTCTACCAAAGCATTTCCCGAACACTTTGGGTCCTATTTTGACCTCTCTACATTTTGAATTGGCTTTTGAACAAAACACAAAAGCTGTAAATAAATGAAATAACTTTCTATGGTATATTGTTGATCTTAATTGGATTTTCGGTTTGGAAGATATAACCAAAATATCAATTAGGTGTCATAAGAAAGTTTGTTATTGAACTTGATTTTGGTTCTACAACTTTTACTTGTCATCACCATATGCTACGCCACACTAACCCCATGTCACGCAACATGTATACATCACCACACCATCACACAACACGTAATAATAATACACAATTATTATATACGTCTCTATGATAATATGATGCATGACACTATTAATATTATGATGCAATCAATAATATTATTAAAGCAAAAAATTCATTTGAATTTCTGTGACATTATATCCTTCCCACATTCGAAAATTTTGTCCACGAAATTCACACACACTACACCAAAAGAGTAAAATGTACCAGAATTGATGAAAAGTTCTGGATGTTTTGTTCGCATCACCTCATCGCATTCCTACTTCATCTCCTTGCTGGGGCCACTTCTCCTTAATACCTTCACTAAACAAATCGACTTCTTCTTTAACATTTGTTCTTTCACATCAAGGACTTGAATTGGTTTGACCTCGTATGTCACATCTTTTTCTACGTGCAAATCGTCAAAGTTGATAACATGAGAGGGATCCCAAATATACTTCTGCAATATAAAAATGTGGAAAATAGGATGCACACTCAATAGCTACGATAGCAAAGCAAGTAGAAACGCTACTTCATCCACCGTTTCAAGAAGCAAGAAACGACCGACATACTATGGTGATAATTTCTTTTCTTGCTAAATTACATAACTCCCTTCTTTGGAGATACTTTCAAGAATACATAATCGCCCACCTCGAATGACAAAGGATGTCTTTTCACGTCCACATAACTCTTTTGGCGACTCCACGCTGTCTCCAACTGCTATTTAATTAGTCTTATGTTCTCGATAGTTTCTCACACTAGATCAGGACCAAGTAAAGCCCCATCTCTCGCTTCCGCCCAACAAATAGGAAAATGACAGGGATGCCCATACAATACTTCAAAATGAGGCATCCCAATGCTCAAATGATAGCTATTATTGTACGCGAACTCTATCAAGCCCATTTGCTATTCCCAACCTCCGCCAAAGTCAAGGATACATGCCCTATGCATATCCTCTAAAGTCTGGATTGTCCTCTCAGATTGGCCATCCATTTAAGAATAAAAGGTCGTACTCAATGCAAAAGTGGTCCCTAAACCACTTTCAAGACTCGACCAGAAATGCAAAATAAAGCAAGGATCTCTATTAGAAATAATGGATATCGGAGCCCTGTGCAAAAGAATAATCTCATTGATATATTTCCGACAAAGTTTTTCAACAGAGTCGGTAATACATATCGGAAAGAAATGCATAGATTTCGTTAGGTGATCCACAACAACCCAAATAGCATTGCACCCCTGCCTTGATCTCAGTAACCCCATGACAAAATCCATTGTCATCCATTCCCATTTTCACTCGGGAATGGGCAACGGCTGTAGCAACCCACCAAGATACTTGTACTCGACCTTAACTTGTTGACACGTTAAGTAATGAGATACAAACTCTGCTACATCTTTCTTCATTCCGGGCCACTAGAAATGACGAGATATGTCATGGAACATCTTGGTGTTCCCGGGATACACCACCAACCTCGAATGATGAGATTAGGTGAGATTCTCGTAGAACCTCATCTCTAATTGAAGCAGGCCCATACAAACGACTTTGGAAATGCAATCTGCCATCGTCAGAGATGGTCCAACGATTAAGACCATGCTCACTTAGAATCTGTACTCGATATACATTTGATTCTTCATCTGAATATTACGCTTCTACCATACAAGTGACTAAAGTTGGTTGGACTTCAACCGTAAACAATGTCATATGTTTGTCCACCTGAACAATCTCTAACCCAAACTCATTAAATACTAGAAGCATCTCCCATTCATCAACAGAAAGGCAAGCAATAGAACAATAAGTCTTTCAACTCAAAGTATCTGCCACCACATTGGCCTTCCCGAGATGATATTGCAAATTGAAATTGTATTGCTCCAAGTACTCCATCCACCTCCTTTGATGCATATTCAAATCCCATTGTGTGAAGATGTACTCAACGACTTGTGATCCGAATATACCTCGAACTTTTCTCCATATAGGAGTGTCACTAACATTTCAATGCGAATACTACTGTACCGAGCTCTAAGTCATGAGTAGGATAATTTTTCTCGTGCACTTTCAATTGTCAAGAAATATATGCCATCACTTTTCCAATTTGCATAAGCACGTACCCCAATCCTTCTTTCGATGCATTGCAATACACTATATAACCAATCTCTCGTTTAAGAATAATAAGAATCACAGCCGATGTTAACAAGTCTTTCAATTGTAAAGACTCATAGCATTTTGATTCCCACTCAAATTTCACTCCTTTGCGAGTAAGCCTAGTCAAAGAACCCGTCAGACATGAAAAGTTCATAACAAAATGTAAATGGTACCCCACCAACCCCAAGAAAATTCGAATTTTGAACACAGATTTAGGTCGCTTCTAATTGGTAACGGCTTCAAAATTTGTAGGATCCATCATAATACCTTCCGCCGACACTACGTGCCCAAGAAAATGAACCTCCAACAACCAGAACTTGTATTTCGAAAACTTGGCATAAAATCGATGTTTCTGATAAGTAGAAAGAACAATCCGTAAATGTTCACGATGCACCTCCTCAGTAGGCGAATAGATAAGAATGTCATAAATGAACACTACTACGAACTAATCAAGATAAAGATAGAAGATTCTGTTTATTAGATCCATGAAAGCTGCAGGAGCATTTATAAGACCGAAAGGCATCACGAAAAATTTGAAATGCTACCGAATATGAAATGTTGTCTTCGGTATACCTTCCGCTCTAACCCGTAACTGATGATATCCCATACACAAATCGATCTTAGAAAAGAACTTTAAACCCATCAATTGGTCAAAGGAATCATCAATTCTTGGTAAGGGATATTTGTTCTTAATAGTTGCCCGGTTCAACTTATGGTAGTCAATGCATATTCGCATCAATCTATCCTTTTTCGGTACGAATAATGTTGGAGCACCCCAAGGTGAAGAACTAGATCGAATAAAACCCCTCCACTTAAGATCATCAATATGTAGCCACAATTAGTCCATCTCCGTGGGAGCCAAATGGAAGGGGGCAATAGCTATTGGTTTTGTCCTGGGAACCAAGTCAATAACAAATTCAACTTCCCTTTCAGGAGGTAATCCACTTAAATCATCGGAAAATACATCCAAAAACTAGCTAATGATAAGAAATGATTCCAACCCCGAATGCACCTCCTCCGCAATAGATAGACTAGCTGGTATAAAGCTCGATGTGTGTAAGGAAGTATGTGATTGTATCCTCCCTGAAAACCAATGTTGACTCCCTCAAGAGTTCTCATTACCACCCTACACCTCTCACAACCAATCACTGCATGAAAGTTCGTCAACCAATATATACCCAAAATAATGTCAAACCTAACATGCCAAAGACTACGAATTCATATAAGAATATACGATCTAAAATTAAAATTTCACACCTCTGATAAATACGATCAATATGGAATATATGATCCCCCGGAGTATCAATATATATAGGTAACTCCATACATTCCATAGGCAATTCTAACATAGATGTAATATATAAAGAAATGAAGGAATATAATGCATATGTGTCGAACAATACATGTGCCTAAGTAGAAAGAAAAGGAAACATACCTCGAACGATAAAAGGCACAACGTCATTCGGAGCTTGAAGCATCACATATGTACGAGTCTGAGAAGTTTAACCCCGCTGAAAACTACCTCGAGATCCACCACCACTCTGATAACCCTCACAAGGTATCTCTGCAACCTGTTGAGAAAAAGAAGAAGGTACAACATATGGTAGACTAGGAGCTACCCCAGATGAAGTGGTCTACTGCGAAACACTAGGAACAACTGGAATAAGGAAGCCCTCAAGGCACCACGACTTCATGTGTCCATCTTGTTGTATCTGCAACAAGTGACCATAGGGCATGGCATTTGAATATATCCCTCCACCCCACACATACAACAAACAACAGACTGGAGACAGTCATAAGCTATGTGGCCTTGCCGGCTACAAGTAAAGTACCCCTGCTCTGAATAGTAGTTCTTGAAGATGTCAAATTTACCAGCTGAGGCAACCTACAAGATGAAGAAAAACTATCTCATGATCTTTTCCTACCACCATCCCCACTAACCTAAGAACCACCATTACCACCTCTACCACCATCGTATCCCGAACCCATATCCAAAACCTGTACAATTTGTAGACCTGCAAATGAACCCAAAGGCCTAAAAGAATGAGAAGTGTCCCCACATTACTTATTAAGCAAGCTATACTCCATCTTCATGACAATCCCAACACATCCCTTAAGCTTCTTGTGAATATTCCCCATGACATGAGTTTGTATCGAAGGGCACAAACCTTGTTCGAAGCGCCTAATTTGTAGTTTGTTAGTTGAAACTAGCTCTGGTACATACCGAGACAAACTAGTAAACTTCATTTGGTATTTTTGCACATCCATACTCCCCTGAGTAAGGTTCACAAACTCATCCCCCTTTCTTTCCTGGTGCATATGAGGAAATAATTGTTCCAAGAACAAATCCTTGAAAGCGGTCCAAGTGAGATTACTTCCACTGAAAATCTCTTCCTGACCTTTTCACCACTTTGCTGCATCACCTAGTAGATAGAATAGCTCTATCACCATCCTAAGATTATTGTCTGCTATCTGGAGCAACTTGAAGATGCACTCCATATTTTCTAACCATTCTTCCACCACGATTGGTTCCGGATCTCCTTTATAGATAAAAGGATCCATCCTCTTGAAATGTTTATAAGCCACCGAAGCTCGAGTCTCGCCACTTTCTTCCCACGAACTCCCTACAATACGTATAAGAATCTCTTCCGTTACATGAAGCCTCTCCTTCTCATATTGAGGACAAACACATGGGGGAATTTGAGTTTGAGGTAAATGACCCTCGCCCTCATTTTCTTCTATGCTTTCATCTTCCGAAGTCTCCTCTAAATTGGGAATATTCTCTTCGTCCCTTATGTCTGCCATCGTTTTTGCGCGAATACACATAAGTGGCATCTTATCCTCATCAAGAACCCTCATTCTACTACCTCTATCTTGAATATTCACTCATCTTCCTCCTCGTCGCTCATCGCCTTGACTCCCATGTCCTCGTGACATAGCTTAACTTCACATCACAAGAAAAAAAAAAAGGAGATTTGAAGTCAGTCATTATAATGTAATGATAATCATCAATGGAAGAAAACTATCACACATCAAGTTACAAAATAAATTGTATTATGCAAATCATTTCTATGCATAACTATACTCTCAACCCCGCCAATCTCCTACATGCAAGCTACCAAGGTTTATATAATCCGGTTCACTCTGATATCAATATGTCATGCTCAGAAATCCGTGACCCGGGGATTGCGAGATAAAAAGAAAGAAATAAAAATAAAAATATAAAAATGCTTCTACTCCATCATCATCACTACAATATTTAATCACCACTGCAGGGCGATACTATACAACTATATACATTATTCTTATCAAAGTCTTGCTGCAGTAAATACATCTATGGTCTGTCTACAGATATATGTATAAGCTATTCTAAAAAGAAATAGGAAGACCCGTACCAACACTATATAAAAATATCTGATACAAGTGTATACGGTCAAATTACATATACATCACCTCAAGCTATCTGCTTGACAAAAATGAATAACAAAAAGAAGTTACAACATATTCTTTCTACTATAAAAGTATTACATGAGCAATAATTATGCCTAACTTCTATGTCGTCACCGCCATGCCTGCTACATACATATAAGGATGCTCAAAACCCGTCTCCATGCCTACAAAACCACTCATAATAATAAAAAAGGAAAATGAAATCGTTAGATGATAAACATCAAGATATAATAGAGTCTAAGTGCTATATGACATGGATGAGTATTTTATTAGTAAACAAATAAGGTATTAAATTAAGCATGCTTCAACAATGGTAAAAACTAAAGAATACTATGAATACCAATATGAATAACAATGCAACCCGCCATGACTATACCCATGAATATCAATACGTACCAACACTATGACTATGCAAAAGATAATCAAGACTGGTCTCGCCTCACCTCGCCAACGACTCAAGCTAAAAAGATGGAACTATTATTTATCATTTTGTAAAATGATACTAGGATATGTCTGCCAAATGTAATGCCAATCCTAACATTCATTGACCCGTATGCCATATGCAACGCCAGTCAATAGTAAAATTCCTGATCAGGTTTCTTGTCTTTCAAGGCAAGTCTATAGGCCTCATTACTTCCCGTTGTTTATAAAATAATATTTTTGTCCCGAAAAAAAAGGAAAAGACTATTAAATTCTTAACTCTACTCATACCAATACATATGTCTTACCTATATATACCAATGCATATATCTCGCCTATGCACGGATAAGATAATGAACAACACCATAACATGAAGAATTATTCTACGAGCAATTTATCATGTGAAAATTATCATATCAATTATGTTATACATAATTTCATACATTAAGCAATCAACTCCACCAAATAATTAATCACACATGACTATATACCACAGATTCTCAATTGTATATTGAGTTTATAGTCTGTTGTACCTCGCCAATGTACCGAGTAGTCACCGAAAGGCTAACGTCAAATTCCCCGAAACCCACCTTCTTGCTTGAACCAAATTACTCTAGCATGCCATTCGAATTGCTTTACTCCTAGTATATAAAACTTTTTCTAAAACGTAAGAAAGAAGTTTGCTAAATTTGTCTCAACAACTAACTCGGCACGAAAATAAAAAAATCGGAAATGATAATAGAATTCAATGAAATTACCTCAACATATAGGCCTCACAATAGTAATAAAGAAGTGTTGAAGTATCAAAGCAAAACGAACCTTGATACTAGATGAAATTGCCCCCGCCTTTGCTAAGCTTCAACTTCGTCTTTCAACCCGAGAAATGATCTAGAAGACAAATATGAATCGATACGTACATAGATAAGAAAATGATTCCCTTGGGATAAAGAACAAGAATATATAATTTTTTTCAACATACGAACATGGCATAGAAACCAAGGATTTGAAAATGAACGGGATAAGAAACGAGGCTTACCTAAACGGTCCTCTCACTTTAAGGAGCCAAAAATGCATTTAGTTTTCACATCCGAGCTCGGGAGCTAGATGAAATCACAAGCTAAATTAGAAACTTACTATTCACTCCTCTTTCTCTCTCTTTTTTTCTCTCTCTCTTTCTCTTAAATTTTTGGAATTTGGGTGAAAATGGCTTTAAGTCAACATGATGTGACTTTTTAAAAAGTTGTCCCGGATATGAATAAGTCAACATATAGGATGCAACAGTCGACTTAGTTGCCAACAATCAACATATAGGTGGTATAAGTCGACATATAAGCCCCCAGAATGAAACAAAATTCTCTGGACAAAAATGTACTCCTATAAGCCGATATATAGGTCATATAAATCGACATATAGGCTAAAATTCGACCTATAGGTCCTATAAGTTTACATATAGGTTCAATAGAATCCCCTCATGGCCATTGGAATTCTGTTGTTCTGCCAAAGCATTTTTAGAATATTTTAGCCCTATTTTTACCCTTTGTGCGTTGAATTGGCTTTTGAACAAAATACAAAAGTTGTAGATAAATAAATTATCTTTCTAATGGCATATAGACCTTAATTGGATTTACGATTTTTGAGATAGGTCCAAAATACCAATTAGGTGTCACAACAAAGTTTGTTATTGAACTTGATTTTAATTTAACTTTCACTTGTCATCACCATATGCTATGCCATACTAACCCCATGCCACACAACATGCATATATCACCACGCCATCACACAACACGTAATAATAATACACTATTATTATACACAATGTCTCTATGATGATACAATGCATGACAATAGTAATATTATGATGCAATCAATAATATTATTAAAGCGAAAAATTCATTCAAATTTCTGAGACGTTACAATCCTACCCGTATTCATTATATATATTTTCTTGCTTAGCTTATTTATTTCAGAGGTGATAATGCGTGCTCAAGAGATGCTTGACACATTCACATCAACTTGATGTTTACTTTGTATATGTGGTCAAGATAGTATGTATTTTTATTTTTTATTTTTTGGACAAGCTTATTACTTGATGTATGTAAGCAACTTGGAAGGTTATTTTTGGTGTTGTATAGGTACAAAAACATGATATTGGATTTCTGTTGTAGTTGGGTTGTGGCGGTATTATGGCATTTCGAAATATGTATTTGTGGAGTAGTATTTCTTTTCCTTTTTTTTTTTTCTTTCTAGTTTATATTTTCTTTTCTTTTTCTTTCTTTTCTAACTTTCCCGGGTTTGGCAAAAATTCAGGGCATGACACCACCTGCAGAATTAACCCTTCTCTTAGATTCACCTACAATTGTACTCCCTTGTAACTTTTAGATGTTACCTTTGATCTTTTTGCCTTCAAGAACTAGTTGTCCCTTCTTTAACACCTTTAATACTCCACCTTGACCCTTGAAAGAGTACTATTAGGCGTCACACCAGCCTAAAAAAATAAGGTTCTTCCTAAGCCCCAGGACGTGCCTTATCTTACTTAGTTCTTTCGGACCACCATGAGTTTTGAGCTTCACAGTTCCAACACTTGCAATGTCACACACCGTTTCGTCACCCATATGAACCGAACACCCATCAACCACCTTGTACTTGTGAAAGTATGCCCTATTTTAACATATATGGTAAGAGTATTGCGAATCCAAGATCCAATAATTCGAATCCTCAACCGAACCATCCACGCTAGCAAGAACATATCTAATGTCCTCATCCACAAAATTCATTGATGTACCTACTTTCAATTAAGGACACACTAATTTGAAGTGCCCTTCTTGTCTACAATTCCAACTTCCCTTTGAATTTCCTGTGGAGTTTTGGTTATTGTCGCCCCTCTTATTGACCGACCATTCTGATTTTTACCCTCCATATTAAGAGCGGAACCCAATGATTGCGGAGCACTATCCATCTTCTGAGTTTCCTCATTGATGATAGCATCGCGCCCCTTTTCCCCGCCGCGCCACTAAGAGTTGTAACCAAACCGTTCCAACTAGTTGGTAGCGAGGCTAACAAAGTCAAAGCTTTAACCTCGTCGTCAAAATCAATCCCAATAGAGCTCAATTGGGCGATGATTTCCTTGAGCTTGTTGACATGCTTCAAAACCGAAGCACTTTCATCCATCCGAGTATTAAACAAGCATCGAATATGATGTACCTTATTCACCAAGGAAGGTTTTTCATACATCTCTTGCAACGCTTCCACGAGAGACATGGCTGTCGCCTTGTCCGTAACATCAAAGGCCACGTCACGCGACAAACACAACCTCACCACCGCAACAGCCTTGCAATCCAAGACTTCCCACTTGTTTTGCTCCATATCCTTCGGCTTCTCCTTCAATGGCTTCCACAAATTCTTCCTATAAAGAACATTGGTGATCTGCATCTTCCAGAAAGCAAAATCCGACCCATTGAATTTGTCGATCACAATATTGTCCCTTGAATTCTCCATGGCGATTTCTTCCAAAGCAACAAACCCTAAACCAAGAGTTCTACCCCAAGCACAATGCCTATGCTCTGATACCACTTGTGGATAATCTGCCCCTAACAATCTTGGAGTAGGACCAATTATCCGTGCAAGAACACGGAAGCAACAACAACGAAAAGAAAATCACCAAAACGTCAAGCAAGAAAACAAAACAAAACGAATAATAGATAGAGAAAACACCGCCAAAGCCATTACTGGCAAAGACCCCCACAAGCTTTATTATAACTAGATTAAGGTTACAATATATACTCCCGCTCACCACCTAGATTACCCGAAGATTTGTCTTGAAACAATCCCTCAAGAACACTACTTGGATTTTTCCCGTCTCATACCTCTCTAGGATTTTCCCCTTTGAAAACCCTTTCAAAGCACTCTCAATAATTGTTTGAGCCTTACAATTATAAGTATTTTTCTGACTCATACCCTAATACACATTCTAGGTAGTATATATAGGGTACACAAGAAAATAAAGTCTAAACAAGAAACAAAATCTTTTAAACCGCCATAGGAAACTAGGCCGTTCAATTGGAACCATGTTGGGCGATCGAGCTAACCAATGTAATAAAAACACAGAAAATTTTAATCTATCATAAAGGCTCTCGGTGATCAATTATAGACACATGCTACATATACCGAGCTTTAATTATATTCCGAAATTGGCCACAAGGTTCCCAAGATCCCCATTTGTTGATTTTCCAACATCTGTTGTGCACCGGATTTGAGCTAATCTCCCAACAATCTCCACCTTTGGCAAAACATCCGGTCAACCAAACAATTATGTGGCTCTATGCACTTCACTGCATGTCATTGTCTCCAATGTTCAACCCTTTTCTTGCAACCACCACCTCTACATCGAGATGAGCACGATAAATTCGAAATGCCTTCGTATTCATCCAAGATATCCGATTTCGATGAGACCCCATGTAGATGCTTTCAAACTAGTCAATCCGCCAATCCCACCACGTTCGTCGCACCTTTGCTGACAAGATTTTTACGATTGTCACCCTTGTCTTTCTAAGTCATACCTCATTGACTGCCGACGAAATCACCATCCGCCTTCCCAACCACGACCTCATGACTATTGACGTTGATCTTGAACACCTTGCCACCATACATGCTCGGACTCGCGCAACTATCTCTTTTAAAGATAAACGAAGTTATAGCTGCTTTTCCACCTACAGAAGTAACCCTTCCCACAGCTCCGCCTACAATTGCACTCCCTTGCAACTTATAGATGTTACCCTTGATCTTCTTGCCTTAAAGAACCAAACGCCCCTTCTTTAATACCTTAAATGCTCCACCTTGACCCTTGAAAGAGTACCCTTGGGTGGCGCACCGGTCTAAAGAAATAAGGTTCTTCCTAAGACCCCAGACGTGCCTTCCCTTAGTTCTTTCAGACCACCACGTGTCTTGAGCTTTACCTTTCCAGCACCTGCAACATCATACACCGCCTTGTACTTGTGAAAGTACGCCCTATTTGAACCCATATGGAAACAGCATCCCGAATCCAAAATGCAACGATTTGAATCCTTGACCAAACCGTCAATGCTAGCAAGCGCATTTCCAATATCCGCATCTACAAAATTCGTTGATGTACCTACTTTCAATGAAGAACACGTTGATTTGAAGTGCCCTTCTTGTCCACAATTTCAACATCCCTTCGAATTTTCCGCGGGGTTTTGATTATTGCCACTGATGTAAAACAAAAAAATATGTATTCTTTTTTTTTTTAAAGCGGATGAAAGATACACAGCTATATATAACCTATTCTAAGAGAAGAAGATGGGAAGCTGTACAAATCAAATCCCAGTAAATTAGGAACTATCTAAAGTTACAAACTTCATGATTTAAGGGATCCGAATAAAACTCTCCTAATTAATTATATACAAATTTATTTATCCCCTAATAGTTTAGCTATAATGCCTATAATTCAACTTTCCCCCTCAAGCTGGAGAATAGATATCTTCCACTCCCAGCTTGGAGATAATTTCATGGAAATTGCCCTTGTTAAGTCCTTTAGTTAAAACATGTGCCAGTTGATTTCTTGAAGACACATAAGGCATGCAGGCTAGACCCTCCTCCAGCTTTTCCTTGATGAAATGCCTGTCAATTTCAATATGTTTTGTCCTGTCATGTTGTACAGGATTGTGAGCAATGTTAATTGCTGATTTATTATCACAATACAACTTCATAGGATCTTCCCACTCGATTTTTAAATCATTTAAGATGATCTTAAGCCACTACAATTCACATAATCCATGAGCCATTGCCTGAATTCTGATTCTGCACTTGACCTTGCCACCACATTCTGCTTTTTGCTTATCCATGTTACCAAATTTCCACCAAGGAATGTGCAATATCCAGATGTTGATCTCCTATCGACTAGAGATCCTACATAGTCTGCATCTGTATAAGCTTCCAGTGTGAGTGCATTGTTTCTTTTGAACAAAATTCCTTTTCCTGGATTACCTTTCAAGTAGCGTAACCCCCGGTGAGCTGCTTGTAAATGATTCCCTTGGATCATGCATGAATTGACTAATCATACTGACTGAATATGCTTTGTCTGGTCGAGTATGAGCAAGATAGATTAGTTTTCCAACCAATGTTTGATGCATCTCTCTATCAATAGTCGGTTCTTCTTTTGCTTCCCATAGCTTCTGATTTGGTTCAATAGGTGTAGCTACTGGTTTACATCCAATTTTTCCTGTTTCTTTCAAAATGTTTGTCACATACTTTTGCTGTGAAATAAAAATTCCCAACTTTGAGTATGCAACTTCAATTCCCAGGAAATACTTCAGTCTTCCAAGTTCTTTTATCTCAAATTCCTTCATCAAACACTGTTTTAGGTCTTCTTTGTCCTTCTCATCATTGCCCGTGACAATAATATCATCAACATATACTAGGAGAACCGTTACACCCCACCCCCTTTGGCTGAATGTTTGATGAAAAGAGTATGATCTCCTTGGCTCTGTCTATATCCTGCAGCTTTCATTTCTTCTTCTAGGTCCCTGTGCAAGAAGGCATTTTTCACATCATATTGTTGAAGCCGGCAATTAAAGTGAGCTGCAAGGGATAATAAAATTCGTACAGTGTTCATCTTTGCCACTGGAGCAAATGTCTCCTGGTAATCAATTACATATGTTTGAGTATAACCCTTAGCAACTTATCGCGCTTTATATCTTTCAAGAGAACCATCAACCATGTATTTTAGAGTGAAAACCCATCTGCCACTGACTAGATTTTTTCCTTTCGGCTTATCAACAATTTCCCATGTCTTGTTTTTTTTTCTAGTGCATCTATTTCCTCTCTCATAGCATTCCTCATATTCACTTTTTGATAATGCCTCGGATAAAGTGTTAGGGATAGAAATAGTGTTTAGGCTCACGAAGAAATTCTTATGAAGTGGTGAGAAATTTTTAAGTGATACATGAGACAAAGGATATAAGGGTCGGTTTGTGCATTCTCTAGTGCCTTTTCTTATAGCAATAGAAAGATGATAATCAATATTTTGTGCTTCGGCAGATTTTATATGCGAAGGGAAATTAGAATTTACCATGTCTTCATTAGCAGGTCTCAAGTTGGTGTCTTGGACTTGTTTCGGGTCTGGAACAACTTTTCTTCTTGAATACACCTGTGAAAATCTCTCAGAGTCATGAATTTGGACATGGGCTAGAATTGATTTAGGTTTCTGATTTGACATTGGTTTTGGAACAGACATTGGATCAGACATAGGATTTGTGGACATTGAAGGAGATATAGAATCTGCTAGGGGTATTTCTTGATTTTTATTTGAAAGTGACGGGACTGAGGGTAGGTCAAGAGAGCCAAAGTATCCCAGATCACCAAAATCTTGATCTTCCATAGATGAACTCTCCTTGTGAAGATGAGACTTTGGGAAGTATGATTTATTTTCCGTAAAGGTAACATCGATTGTGATATAAAGTATTTTCTAGGAGGATGATAACATTTATACCCTTTTTGTGTAGATGAATTACCAAGAAATACACATTTGATTGCTCTGGGATTTAATTTTCCTCGATTTTGGTTATGAACATGAACAAAAGAGGTACAACCAAAGACTCTAGGTATGAGACCATTAGATATGCGGAAAGAGGGATAAAATTGATAGAGAACTTCCATAGGAGTTTTATACTTTGATATCTGTGAGGGCATTCTATTAATCATATATGTAGCATTAAAGACAGCTTCTCCCCAATAGAATTTAGGGGCATTCCCTTGGATTAATAATGCCCAAGTAGTGTTTAAGTAAATTGGTCGTTTTTTCTCTCAGCAATAACATTTTGTTGTGGTGTGCTGACACATGACGACTCATTATTAATACCTTCTTTTTGGACATAAGGTGATAAATTTTGGTTAAAGTAATCTCTTGCATTATCACACCTAAACATTTTAATTTTTACTCCCAACTGGTTTTGAATCATTGAATGAAAACTAGGGATGATAGTACTCACATCAGATTTTTATTTGAGTTAGAATATCCATAAACCTTAGTACAATCATCAATTTATGAGACAAACCATCGAGACTCCGAAATATTTGGAATTGTGGACGGTCCCCAAATGTCACTATGAATCAAATCAAAAGGATGAGAACTTCTGTTATTATTAATAGGAAAGGATACACAAGTATGCTTTGCAAGCTCACAAACATCACAATGAAAATCTGTAATATCCAATCCTTTAAAACAAAGAAGGAAACATAACATTTATGAGTTTAAATGATGGATGACCAAGACAAAAATGGTGGAGCCAAATGGCATCTTTATTAAAGGAACTAAGAAATGACATGGACAAATTTTTCACGACTCTTTTTGAAGTTTTCAATGTTTCAAGATAGTAAAGACCATTCATTTCCTTAGCAAGTCCAATCTTCCTCCTCGAAACCTGATCCTGAAAAACACGGTTGGAAGGACAAAATATTGCACAACATTTAAGGTCTTCTGTAAGTTTTTGAATTGAAACGAGATTTGTCAATAATTTTGGTATATGATGACATCTGTAAGGATGAGAGAAGGTGTGAGATAAATATCTCCAATTCCTGCAACAGTAGCAAGAGAACCATTTGCTACGACAATTTTCCTACTACTAGGACACAGGGCATAGGTTCTAAAATATTGTGAGGTATAAGTCATGTGATCGGTGGCTCCCGAGTCAATTATCCAATGGTTGACAAAACACTTATCTGAGACATGTAATCCAAAAGAAAGTGGATACTTACCTGAGAGTGGCAAAGAGCATGCCCCAGAAGACTTCTCAAGAGATCTTAAAAGATCTCTAAGTGTTTCAATCTCCTTACTATTGAATCCTCCTCTCTTATCCATTCTGTTGATCATTGGTTTGCTCTGTTAGATGAGCCGTAGATCTCTGTTGTCCTCCCCTGTTTCCCCAATCTAGGCTTGATATTGAAGGTTTACCATGCAACCTCCAGCACTGCTCCTTAGTATGCCTTGGTTTTTTACAATAGGTGCACTACAGGTTATCTTTGTTTTCTTTCAACTGATTATCCTTCTTGTCTTTTCCTCTTTCTTGTTTCTGGAGTTGTTTGGGTTCGGTTTTAGTCACCAATATTAATCCTTCTACAGCTTCGGGCTCAAGCATTATACCCCTTCTGCTTTCTTCAGCCCGAACTAAGGAAATAGCTTCCTCCAATGATGGTAGAGTCTCTTTGCCGAGTATTTGAACCCTAACCTAATCAAACTCAGGGTTAAGTCCAGCCAGAAAGTCATATAATCGGTATTTCTCAATGAAATTCTTCAACGTGGAAGCATCTTCTGGGCATTTCGTCTCAAATACACTATAGAGATCAAGTTCCTGCCACAATCCCTTCAATAAGTTTGCATATCTTGTCACCGATTTGCTTCCCTGTTTGGTTGCACTTGTTTTTTTCTTAATATCACACTTGGGCAGTATCATATGCTTTCGAATAGGTTTGACGAACGAAGTCCTAGATCTCCTTTGTAGCAGTTAAAAACATACAAGTGTTGCTAATTGTTGGATCCATCGAGTCCCATAGTCAGGACATTATCATTGAATCAACTTCATCCCATGCTTCAAAAGTTGGGTTTCCCTATTTTGGCCTTGTCCCGAGAAGGTGATTGAGTCTGCCTTTCCCTTTCAAGTATGTTTTAACGAATTGAGACTTAAGATAATTTTTCTCGGTAAGTCTGTATGTAGCCCAAATATTCTGCAGATTCCCAATCTTTTGATTTGGATTGACTTCTTCTGATTTACTAGGATTATTTGAAGAGCTTCTTTCTGACTCAGACATGGTGAATTACAAAAGAAAAAACTCGAAGATAGGTTTAGAAGAGACGAAAAAAATGAATCACAGCAATGAAGGCTAAAAGGAATAGGCAATCATACAGCAATGAAGGCTAAGGAAAAGCGTGCAGCAGTAAAGACTACGATATCATTGATGAATAGATGGAGATACAACTATGAAGGCTGCGATTCTAATTGCTTATTGCGAAAAGGGATAATGATAGGACCCCAAAAAATCCTAGGGCTCTGATACCATAACGTAAAAAGAAGAATATGTATTCTTTTTTTTTTAAAAGGATGAAAGATGCACATTTATATATAACCTATTCTAGGATAAGAAGATGGGAAGCTATACAAATCAAATCCCAGTAAATCGGGAACTACCTAAAGTTACAAATTCCATGATTTAAGGGATTGGAATAAAACTCTCCCAATTAATTATATACAAATTGATTTATTCCCTATAATGCCTATAATTCAACAGCCGCACCTTTGCCTTGACCAACCACTCCGCCTTTTACTCTCCATCTTAAGAGCGGAACCCCGATGATTGCGGAGCACTATCCATCTTCTGAGTTTCCTCATTGATGATAGCATCGCGCCCCTTTTCCCCGCCGCGCCACTAAGAGTTGTAACCAAACCGTTCCAACTATTTGGTAGCGAGGCTAACAAAGTCAAAGCTTTAACTTCGTCATCGAAATAAATCCCAACTGAGCTTAATTGGGCAATGATTTCCTTGAGCTTATTGACATGCTTCAAAACCGAAGCACTTTCATCCATCCGAGTATTAAATAAGCATCGAATATGATGTACCTTATTCACCAAGGAAGGTTTTTCATACATCTCTTGCAACGCTTCCACGAGAGACATGGCTGTCGCCTTGTCCGTAACATCAAAGGCCACGTCACGCGACAAACACAACCTCACCACTGCAAGAGCCTTGCAATCCAAGACTTCCCACTTGTTTTGCTCCATATCCTTCGGCTTCTCCTTCAATAGTTTCCACAAATCCTTCCCGTAAAGAACATTGGTGATCTGCATCTTCCAGAAAGCAAAATCCGACCCATTGAATTTGTCGATCACAATATTGTCCCTTGAATTCTCCATGGCGATTTCTTCCAAAGCAACAAACCCTAAACCAAGAGTTCTACCCCAAGCACAATGCCTATGCTCTGATACCACTTGTGGATAATCTGCCCCTAACAATCTTGGAGTAGGACCAATTATCCGTGCAAGAACACGGAAGCAACAACAATGAAAAAAGAATCACCAAAACGTCAAGCAAGAAAACAAAACAAAACGAATAATAGATAGAGAAAACACCGCCAAAGCCATTACTGGCAAAGACCCCCACAAGCTTTATTATAACTAGATTAAGGTTGCAATAAATGTTTCCGCTCACCACCTAGATTACCCGAAGATTTGTCTTGAAACAATCCACCAATAACACCTCTTGGATTTTTCCCATCTCACACCTCTCTAGGATTTTCCCCTTTGAAAACCCTTTCAAAGCACTCTCAATAATTGTTTGAGCCTCACAGTTACAAGTGTTTTTAAATCTCATTCCGTAATATACATTCTAGGTAGTATATATAGGGTACACAAGAAAATAAAGTTCAAACAGGGAAAAAAATCTTTTAAACCGCAACAGGAAACTTGGCTGATCGATTGGAACTATGTTGGGCGATCGATCAGACTAATGTAACAAAAACATAAAAAAGTTTGATCAATCGTAAAGGCCCTCGGTGATCGATTATAGACACATGCTACATATACCGAGCTTTAATTAGATTCTGAAATTGCCCACAAGGTTCCTGAAATCCCCGTCGTCGATTTTCCAACATCTATTGCGCACCGGATTTGAGCTAATCTCCCAACAACAAATGATATGGAAACTTGGTAAGTTTTTCTAATAAAAATTGATTAGCTTTGATCATTTAAGTGTCAATCCATAATTTATTCTCAGTACTCAGCATCTGGCAGAATTTTATTACTGCTGTATGATATTGATAGTCTTCTTCCTGATGAAGTTAAGGATGGCATTGAGACATGAAAAGTTGATCCTACAATAACAGTTCCCTAACAAGGACCTTTGGCTATTAGCCTACTAAGTACTTTTTCTGGTGTTAAAGTTTCTCTTTCACAAAGGAAGTATTATTCTTGATTTACAATATGAACATGTATGCTGGAAAAACTAAAGGTCTCCATTCATCTAGGATCCCTAAAATTGAGCGTATGCCTGACTAGGGTTAGTTAGGTGATCAGCCTGGTGAACCTGATCCTAAGAGTTATTATAGAACGGTCGATAAGTTGAATTATTTCTTAAGAAAACTAGATCTTTCAGTGGCTACCAGAGTCGTAAACGTTTAATGTTTAGTCATCGGATTGCTAGTTGCATTCAAATCTTGGATTCATAGTCATACGATTCATACCAGGTTCATGGGCTATAGCTGCAGATTGTACTATTTTCATTGTGTTGTGATCTTGTATTATGGAAGCTAAGCAGCAGAATGTGGTTGCTCGATTTAATGTAGAGTTTGAGATAAAGTTATGGCATACACTGCTTGTGAGTTACTTTGGTTGAAACTTATTTCTTAAAAACTTGGGGTAAAAGTTCTTAGCCTAAGCGGATGCATGATACTTTTGTTGCAGTTCATATCGTGTTGGACTGTTAGGTCTTGTTTCCATTATGGATAACATACAGTAATGTTAACTTGGGCTAACATACTTTCACTTTCATTTGGATTGTCTATGGTAGGGGTGTGGGAAAGTGGATATTGAGGCTTATGCAAGAGTTTTTTGAGGCCAAGTCTGGTTCTTCTCAGGATGAAGATATAATATCTCAGGATGAAGATGTAATAGCAAAAGGTAATTACTAATTAATTGGGTTACGTTTAATATATGTTTCTTGATTTGATTAGTGGCTTCTGTGAATCTCTATGACTTCATATTTCAGGGAAAAGACCTAAAGGGACCAAACGTTATGTGCCTCAAAAGAACTCGGTGTCATATGCCCTCCTGATCACTCTCTACAGGTAGGAGACAATGTTTTTTCTTTTTTTTACAATTTCCTTTTTGAGAAAACAAATGTATATGTCCTCTTTCAACATTTATAAATGCTAGGGGGATCGCAAATGGTAGTGATTTTATGCGTAGACAGGAACTTATTGATGCTGCTGAAGCAAGTGGACTCTCTCGTGTGCCAATTTTGTATGTTCATTCTTCTTGTTATTAAGCTCGTAATTGTAAACATTCATGCTCATCATGACATCAATCTTCCCCACCTTCTCTTTCCTAACCGGCTTTTCTTAGGCCAGAAAACGGAAAAGGGAAGTCTGGACAATTGGGAAGCTCTTCAAGGGGCTGGTATAGTGGTTGGAGTTGCATGAAGACGCTAATTACAAAAGGTTTGGTTGCCAAATCTAGCTGCCCTGCAAAGTACGATTGCCTTTCCTCTCCTTTTCTTCACTATCTCAGGATGTGCTTGATTTAACTTATTTGGTGATACTGTTTTTTCTTCTAAACACCGCAATGCTATTTTATTTTATTGAAAGAGAAGATATATAGCAGGTACTGAGAGGGCTTGGTTTCTTTTGGCTTATTCATTTTTTGAGAAGCTATCTTTGCTCCTTTTGTGTTGCACCAAGCTCATTTAGACTTATGGAGCGCTAGTTTATTTCAAAATCTGAGGTTACAGTGTTATGCTGCTATAGTGTATTTCTATTTGTCCTGAAGTATGGCAAACATCAAAATATTGTATTCTCTTAATTTTGTAGGCCTGGTTTTTCTGCTCGTAATTATCCATTTATAATAGATGAAGTCACTTAGAATACAAGGATAATTATGTTTGCAGTTTTGAGATATGTTTTTTGTCATATCATACATAAGAACTCAGTTTTTTTTTCTTCAAATGTTCCATTTCTTATTCTTTTAAATTGGTGACTTGTTACTAAAGAAAGTAACCCTAGTCAATATGTTAAACTGATCCAATCTCTGGTGATAGAAAGTGTTGAGTTGCATGTTCTTCAGTAAATTGGGAAGGATTCTATATAATTGATTAATATGCACTTCATGTTTGACTAGCAATAATAAAAGTAAAGAAATGTTTCTACAGATACATGCTAACTGTTGAAGGCCAAGAAGCAGCACGTGAATGTCTTTCAAGATCTGGACAAATTGATTCGACAACCACAAATGGACGTATAAATCCGGGGACAAACAGTGATTCAGATCATGAAGCTACTCAAGCTTATATGGCAGAAGACATGCAAGTAGGATCTGTTAGCTTAAGTTTGCCGAAGAAAACAATTGATGTTCCCCCTCAATCACTCGACAGGGTATATTTACATGATACTGAGGTTCCTAACTTTTTTACATAATGATCTTGTTGGCCCTAGCTCTACAACTTAAATGGTTGTTTTCTATCCAAAAAACTAACGAAGAAAAAGAGAAAAGTCGAAAAATAGAAGGTAAAAGGCGGAAGAAAAGTCTTGCAAAAAGGTTCTTCTGATTAGCTGTACAAAATAAGGGGCAGATGTCAGTAGGGATGGTCAGGCTGCCTTTTTTTCTAGAGTTCTGTTTTATCCTTAACATTATTTAAAGTTTTGCTTAGCAAACTACTAAAAGCAATAACGTGTTATATATTATTACCTAGAGAGAAGTTAAAAACTAAAAGAAAAAAAATCCAGCCGTTTTACATGTTTGTAAGAAATTTATTTTTGTCATTGGAGAGACTAACAGGTATTCACCAGTTCAAAGATTTGCACAATCTTTGAATTCTTATGTTATTTAATTATTATTGCTGTTTATTTTTTCCATCTTTTTTCATGCTTTCGCGATAGTGAGGGATTTCTTTGAATGGCCTCGAAAATTTTGTTTTGTATTCAACTCAACAGACTAACTATTCTTAATTAAGTACGCTCAACTTAACGGAACTTATTTTGGCATCCATTCTTTGGTGGACCTCTATTTCTTCAAAATAGGGCTTCATTACTTTCTTCACTGTTTCGACCAAGGTTGTTAAAATAGAGATTTTACGTAGAATCGGTAGAGGGTCTGTAAAATCGAATCGTAAAATCGTAAGATTTTACCGAAAATATAGATTTGACCTTCAAAATTTGTTCTCGTTGCTTAGAA
>MKEJ01028103.1:0-13081 GCA_001753735.1 Embelia ribes
AGTCGTTCCCCTATGCCGCAAGCATTGCCTTCTTCTTTTGCTTCTTATACTTCAATTGAGTAGAGGACATTCCACTTTCATATGTCTTGTTTTGTGACATTTGAAACAAGTTAGTTCATTTAACTAAGAAAACTCACCCTTATAGGAATCTTTCAGTTTGAAAGGTTCTCCTTTCGAGTAGTCTTTCCGGTGGAATTTCCTTCCTCTTTTCTAGTTCCAATTGATGAACTTGTTCAATCTACGAGCAAAGAGTGTCATGTCTTCATCATTACTTGATTCCTTATCCGAGACTTTTGGGATAGTACTTTTGAGAGCAATCCCTTTGTTTTTCTTGTCCTTCTTCTCTTGCTTGTCATCCTTGGCTATTGTCATCTCGTGAGTGATTAGATAGCAAACCAACTCATTGAGGGTGAAATTCTCAATGCCGTGTGCTTCAAGTATCGTTGTGACCTTTTCGTGCCAAGCTCGAGGTAGAAACCTAAGGATATTCATGACCTTTTCCTTCACAGAATAGACTTTACCAAGTGCGATTAAATCATTTATTAAAGTGGTAAGGCATGGGTGCATTTCAGAAATGGACTCATTTTCTTTCATGAGGAAAAGTTCGTAGTCATGAGCAAGAATGTTAACGTGTATCTCTCTAACTTATTTTGTGCCTTCGTGAATGACTTCTAACTTATCCTAAATTTCTTTGGCACTAGAGTATGATGAGATTTTGTTATACTCGGTAGTATCTATAGTGCAAATGAATGCATTCATGGCTTTAGTGTTTGTTTGATAAGATTTGGCTTCATCTGTAAGAAAATCTTTTAGCTTTTTTAAAACTATTTGTTTAGACTCTACGACTTCTTTTGTAGGATGAGTATAGGCATATGTAATGCTTGTCAAAGTATTTATGCCATATGATGTAAGAAAGATTTTCATGCGTGCTTTCCTATACGTATAGTTTAAGCCATTAAAAAAAGGAGGTTTCGTGGTAGAATGGCCTTCAACTACGTTATTTCTTATGAAGTTTTCTATAGATCGAAACTCAGCGGTTTGTTAAAACTAAAAACAATTTTATTGAGTCTTGCTCTAATATCAATTGTTAAACCAGAAGGCAAACTAGGAGGAAGGGGTGAATTGGTTTTCTATAAAAATTACCGAGTTAAAAATCTTTCCTTCTTTTTCAAAGATATGTTCTAAGAAATATGATAAATGAACAAGTGATAATAGTAATGAAAAACTGAAAATAAAGTACAAGAAAGAAGATATGACACCACAATATATAGTGGTTCGGCAATAATCTTTCTCGACAATAAATCGGTAGGACCCCTATGTTCACTTTTCAAGGTTGTACGCCTTGAGTTTTCTTTAGAATGAAATGTAACCTTTTACACCCTAAAGAACCGATTAGTATTATGGATTCTAACCGTGACCGAAACCAAGTAGTTTGACAGGTATTACTTACTACCGAAACCCTTGAGCTACCCGAGTTCCTAGTTAAAGCTTGTACTCACAACCTGAGTACCATCCCTTTCAAATTACCAAAAACTCACTCAAGAATAAAACTTAGAAGTTTATATCTTACTTTCTATGATTATAACAAAATTTAATATGAAAGTTTCATTCAAAATTAACCCTTACAAACTGATAATAAAGGTGAATAAGTATGGAAAGGGAACTTGAGTTTTTGGCTTTTGCTTTTGGCTTTTGAGCCTATCTCTCTTGATTAATCATTGCTTGTGTATAAATGAAGCACTTTTCAAATGTATATATTTGAAAAATGAAGGACAAGGCCATTGAGAGGATGCTTGTTGTCCCTAGGAGAATCCGTCAAGATCCACAAAAAGTAGACACCTAAAAATTGCATTTCCTAGGGTTGTCTGACTACCTTGAGTAGGATATTTGACCCTTGTCCATCGATGGGCAACCCGTCGGGCACCCATCAGATACAGGAAAAATGCTTTGGAAATTTTTCAAGTTTTTCGCTAAAGTGTCAACCCTGAACATGTTTGTCCGACGGGTTGCCTCAAGCCATCGGACAGCTGTTGGACAGACAAAAAATCTGTCAATTAATTTCCTCGAGTTGCAACAATTTGATTCCTTTCACAATTATATTAAATTGATTTGTAGAAATCTGCATTGCCTCGAGATGCCACATTTTGACCCCTTTAACACTTGATATAAAATTGATTTAAGATGTTGAAATCTAGTGTATACTCAACAATAATATTAGTACAACAATAATACAAGAATTGTATAATTTTTACATTTTTGTAATCATAAAAAAATAATTTAATTTAATTTTAAAATCTTACGGCAATAGCGGTTGTACTGTATCTGGCTCTGGCTCATGTCCCACTGACTCTGGCTCCATTTTATTTGGTTGCATTGTCTTTATTTCTCCATTATCAATGTCTTCAGGCTCATCAACCAAATGTTCATGCCTTTGGTCCCTTTTTGTCTGGATATCTCTCTACATTTTCTTAATCTTTCTTACCTTTAGTATCTCACTAGTCATTTGGTTATGTCCCATTTGTTCACATTTTTTTCAACTCATTGTATTCCCCTTCTTTCTGGCCTTTTACAACTCATTCTCTTTATGCTATTTCCTTTCATCTTGGTCTCTTTTCCTATCCCTATTTGGCCTACTAGGTTATACAGTTACAATTAGAGGAATGACTTTTGGCTTGTTGGTTCTTGGCCATAAGTCTTTACTTTGACATGGCATTAAGACATTGGAGTAGGTTCTCATATAAGCATTCCTGCTACAACACTTGTGAACATAATCCTCTGAAGGTCTATTCAAGTAATTCATAGAGACCACAATATTGACACATGGTACTCGATACAGTCCCATCTTCTACATCCACATGTATTCCTCTCAAAATCAATAGCAAATCTAAAACCATTCATGCCCCTCATCCAAAAATGTTGGTAATCATTCCACTCTGAAATCTAGTTATGATATTTAACTTTAATATGTTCTAGATATTTTTGAATCTTAGGGCCCAAAAGACAATTTTACCTTAACATAGTAATCTTCTTTTTTGCCACCATATCTATGAGATATTGCCTAATTATCTCAAGCATGTCAACTATAATCACTTAATTAAAACTCTCACAAAGATTGTTCAATAGAATATCACATTAGGGTAGGGTCCTAAAATGTGACCTACTTCAATTCTCACATGGCTTCTCTTTAAGCCATTCATATGTATCTTTATCAATAGCTTTCATTCTCTCTAGTACATCATTAAAACAAGGCAATGTGCATGCCCTAGTAGCTTCCCATAACATATCATTGAGCATCAAACCCTATGCTTCTGCTTGAAATTTTTGTATAAGTGCCTCACACAAAATCTATATTCAATGCCAAGTAACACATCCTCCATGGTTAAAATAAGGCCCTACATCAAACACAAGAAAATACAATACTTATTAATAGATGTTGTAAGATAAAAAATTTATAAACTGAAAATAGACTAGAGTTTATTACCTTTTGTTTGTTTGATATGAAACTATATTCAGGTATCATAATCTAGATATCTTTCCTTATAAACTTCAGAAACCACCTCTAACTTTTATAGTTCTCTTGGTTTATAACCCTCATTGCAATAACAACATCAAAATATTCTTCCAACATCTTCATCTCTTTCACCAAAATTTTCCAACTTATCGTCATCAGACTTATTGCCCATCATATAATCACTATACATACTGTTATCAGTATCTCCACCAATAACAAATAACATAAAAGTCTCAATACAAACTTCAACAATCTTATCTCTATCTACATGTTTTCCTAGGTCTATGGAATCCTGGTCACAATTAATTTCATGTAACCCATTACTAAAATCATCTCATTGCCTTTTAAAATATAATTTCTTAATATTGGAAGCATGTACCCTTACCTTTCTAGCCATCAAATACAATTCCATATAACTCATACTCTAAGAATTGTAAAAATCAATATGGTTAACCTTCATATTCACATATTATACCTCATAACCCAAACTAAATGATTTCCCATGATGCAGCTCAATAGAAAACAAAACAAAGTTGGGTCTTGAACCTAACAGAGCACAAGAGCAAATGTGACATAACACAAAATAAATATGTAAAATACAATACAGTAAACACTGTAAACATATCATACACAATGTACATACGTTGCAACAACAACATAAAAATATATCAATAACATACATACTAAACCCAATTTATAATATACTACCAACTTGGTGCCAAAATACATCTTACCTAGTGCAAAAATACATACTACCCAGTGCAAAAAATGCATACTACACACAGATTTTATATACATTCTAAATAGTTTCTTCTTTATTTGTTTGTTTTTGTCTTTATTTCTGCCACATTTTCTGTGGTTCCATTTCGTAGGGTCGTGGGACCTTTAAGTGCAAGAATAATAACTAATTGAATATCCAAACTGTCATCACTATCATCTCCACTAACATCACTTTCCTTATACTTATCACCTTTATCCTTATTACCTTCTTCACCCTTATCTCCCTCATATTTATCACTATCCTTACCCTTATGAATATGAGCACAATTTCTAAGTCATTCTGGCTATCCTTATTACCTTTATCCACATGTCATTCAATGTCTAAGCTATAACAAATAAATTAAACTAATTACACATACAAAATTAACCATGATTATACAATATTATTAAGTCAAGGAACTCCTAATTTAATCAAGTACAAAAAAACCCCAATTTTTAGAAAACCCTAATTTCAAAAATCTTCAATTCCTGAGAGAACCCCAAATCTTGAAATGATCTCCATAATCAGTGTAATGAAAGCAAAATAAACAGACATTAATAATAATTAATATCAATTTAACAGAAATCCCTAATTTCATGAATTGGGTAAATTTGAAGGTAATAAACAGTATAATTTTTTTCTTAAATAACCTTAATTTTTGGAAGCCGTAATTACATAAATCAATGATTCATGTCATTTTCAAGAGTGGAATCAACTTACTGTACGGTGGTACTTTCAACCCATCTTTGAGGACTACTTTGCGAATATTGTAACTCATTGCAACCATGAAGAGTGTTGATCTCCTTTCCAAATCGCGATGATGACCCCTCTCTCCCCCTCTCTGTGTTTGTGTTGGGCGCAAATTGAAGGGTTGGGGGATAGGTAAGAGTTATGGTTGTAATTAATCCAAAATTAAAAAATTAATGTTAAAAGATAATTTTGCCCCTGTTACGTATCATTTAACACTCACTTAATAGAAAATGTAACGGAATACAAAACTTTGCAAAGATTATATATCAATCGGATTAATTTTTTGTTTGGTGTATTTATTAGATTTAGCTCTATATTTTGGTGTACTAAAAGCTAATTTACCCAATAAAAATATGGTAATTCTATTAGCACTCACTATTTACTTTTGACACCCCATTTAATTTTTAATTCAAATTACTATTGGTACTACACCTAATAACTATTAGCACCCCACACAATTATTTTTTAAAATATATAATATTAATGAAAGTATGTTATAAACAAAAAAAATTTAAAATTCAAAAATATTATTACTTTTACAAAGTTGAAACCAGTTTAACAAAATCGAAATTAATTTTCAAAATAAGCAGGCCTTCGTCTTCATGGCAGCTTCAAAATACTTGAAAATATTGCTCTTAACATTTTAAAGTATTTGATACCATGAATATATCCCATTCAGACCTTTAACACCATTTTGCAAACCTCTCAAAGAAAAAATAAATCCCAAAATCCTATACTGGGAAGCAATCAATTATGTATATATCACCAATCCCAGATAAAGAAAAATTGAATCTTTTGTTGTGGGTATTGGGTAATTTCTAGAGGGTATCAAATAATTTGTATTTAATCAACCAATTTAGATAAAATATTGAACATTTCCTTCTGGATATTGAGTAAATTCTAAGTTCTTATTATATAGATACAAATTGAGATGTAGATAGATAGATAGATAGATATATGTATATTAGTTCTGTTGAATAACATATCTTTAATCATAAAGATTGAGATTTCTACTGATGGGTCCATTGATTATCAAAATCTTCACAAAAGTAAGACAAATAGTATTATATATATATATATATTAAGGAGAGAGTGTTATGATTGAAGAAATTAGGGTTTATAGGAAGAAGATGATGTATGATGCTAGAGTTAATTAGTGTGGTGCCAATAAAAAAATTAAATTAAATTTTATTATTGTGGTGCCATTAACATTAATAATATGAGATAAAGGGTATCAATAGTAATGTGGTACCAAAAGTAAAATAATAGATGTCAATAGAGTTATTCTAAAATTACTATTTTTTTCTAACTACTAAGTCTGTATGCGTAAGCATCACTTTAAAATGGGTCAAGAATTTATAATACTATTATTATTTAATACAAATAGGAGGAAAAAAATAGACCACAGAACTATAGTTTTTTATATACATTTATAAAAATATCTATATTATTTTTTATTATAAAATTTTATTTATATGAGTTACAATTTGTTTCGTACTTTAACTCAAAAATTTTTGACTTTGAGCCCCCTCCTTTATTACCCATTCTGCCCACAGTACCCTCTCCTTTAATGTTTAATTGGAAATAAGATGCACTCCTTCATGAGAACTAAAGACTTGTCTGTATACCAAACTTCCCCCTTTTCTTACTCATTTTTTTTTTCTTTTCTCAAACAAATTAGAATTGAACATGAGAAATACACATGAAACTCCTCCTGACAATGCAAGTGTACTTATAAAGTCTCTTTTCCCGTGGTACTTGGTGAACTAAATTCCAACTAACTATAAAATTGCAAGCCTCTTAATTTTAGAAAAACTAACATAAGTCTCTTTTGTTAGTAAGAATAAGTCAATCGAATTCTAACACCATAGGAATAATAGACGAGGGAAACCAACAATATTTCTCAATCTCTAAAGAAGAATAAACAATAAAATTTCAATTTAAGAGAGAGA
This sequence comes from Embelia ribes, assembly GCA_001753735.1. Classification (NCBI taxonomy): domain Eukaryota; kingdom Viridiplantae; phylum Streptophyta; class Magnoliopsida; order Ericales; family Primulaceae; genus Embelia; species Embelia ribes. The sequence continues at coordinate 6,974 of MKEJ01028103.1, forward strand.
GGGATGAAAGATGAGACACATCTTGTCTCTTGTGATTTAAGATCAAAATTAAATTATATATATTATATATATATATCTTTGCAACTTTACAAAATTTCCCTCAAAATGTGGAAATATTTTTCTAGTAAAGGTTTTTTGCTGATAACTTGTTGTGAATATGCTAGAAAACAAATAATATATTCTGCAGAAAAGTAAAATAGGAGACATAATATTTACGTGGTTCAATTTTAAATTAATAGAAATTCAACTTGAGTATAATCAACGGAATTAAAATTGGTATATATTTTCATTTATATATATGATGAATTAAAAAATAGTACAATATGTAAAATAAGCTTGTAATATGAACCAAACTTTATCTATTCACTCACTGACACCTTTGGGCTTTCTTTGCGTTCTTTCCTTATTTGTTCATACGCCAATGCCAAGTAGACTGCCAATCATAGAGAAGCTAAAAAAAACTTCAAGCCTTTAAGATGATGGGTGGATTTTCCCAATCAAGCATCAACTCAACTATTCATAAGTTATGGATATTATACAAGGAGAAAAATATTACTACTAATAGTATATCTCGTGAGGTAAAATGTTATTTAATCTAAATTCAATGCTCAAATTAAACTTTAAAATTTTTGTTGATTTTCTAATTGGTAAATAATACTTTGCTCCTATGAGGTTTTTAAATATTTCAGAGTAATCTTTAAACTTTCTAATATTACACCATTTTTCATAAGATTTATACGTTCATTGTAATTTATCCGTAAAGTTTGTGGCGGACCAATAACTCATAAAATCAACAAAATACTCCTTAACTATCACTCATTATCCTTAAATATGATGGTTTTTTTTAAATAAAATTTTAATTGTTAACTTCATAATGAATAAATAAATTAAGAAAATGTGAAGGACTACCTGTTTAGTTGGCATTTCATTTGTCAATTTTTAAAGCTCGGGTTTGAGAAATTTTCACAGCTAAGTATGTAAAAGCATAAATCAAGAAAATGTGAAGGACTACCCGTTTGGTTTGTATTTCATTTTTTAGTTTTTAAAAGATGAGGTTTAAGATTTTTTTATAGCTAAATTTTCTGTATGCGAAAGATTTTTATAACTCAATGGTAGAGTGTCACCTTGACGTAATGGAAGTCATCAATTTGAGCCTGGTTATCCATAAATCATATAAAAATTAATTTTCAAACCGTAAAACTGAAAAACAAATATAAAAAAAGCTCTAAACTTAATATGTTGATCATTTGTCCAATGTATGTTTTTGATTTTTTTATTTATATGCAGGAAATAAAAACATGAATATAATTTTTAAAATATAAATTTATAGATAATAATAAGTTGAAGTACCAAAAACTATTCATAATCGTATATCAAGATTCAACTCATCTCTACCCTCACTCTATCCACAAAACTTTTCAACAAATTGTTCATTTTCTAGCTCACTAACGGAGAGTATTAGAGCGGAACAAGTATACTCTATATACACCATTTGTTTCGTGAAATATTTGTTATCATAGTTTATACTTTTATACAAAAAGTAATTAAACTTTTAGAATTTTTATGAATTTTAAATTAGAAAAAAAAAAAGAGATAAGACTAGAAGATAATTTAGAATAAATAAGTAATTTTTTTATTTTTTGAATATAAAAATAAATCACAATTATCAAATATTACAATTTTTTATAAAAGATCTTTTCAGTAGTATTTTAAATGGAAAAACTAAGTTATAACCATAAATTGAGAATTAAAAATTGAAGTATATTTATTTTTTAAAATATGGTATATTTCCTTTTCAGTTAAAATTAAAATTTTGAATAGCTAGAAAATAATTTTTAAAATTACTTTTCTAATAAAGATCAAACTTTGAAAGTTAAATCTTAAAAATTAATTACCAAACAAGGTTCCAGCGAAAACAAAAAACTAAAAATAATTGCTAATCAAACAGGGCTAAAATTATCGTTGATTTAAGATATGACTTTGTAATAAAAAGATGAAGTTTAGAGAGAGAAATAGTTAATACGAAGAAGATGTAATGTTTGAGGGAAATTGAAGGATTTGAATATTTTAATGTGTTGTGATTAAGGAAAAAATGATTTGTGATTAAGGAAAAAATGATGGTGTCAAAGTTCAAAAAAAAATTAATTAATATTTAGAAATTTAGAAATTTTAAATTTTTGTTGAATTTATCTGTATAAAATAGACATTATTTTGGAACATCATAACATATAAATATTAATAATAATTTGGAGGCGGAGGAGTAATTATTTTGAAATGATGGAGTGACAATCATATATATGATTATGTCATTAATCGAACCCTACTAACATAAATACTATTGTTGCTTTGGCTTTACTAACGTCAATGGCATATTTCTACGCGGTTCCTACCGGAAATCTACCAACTCGGTAACTCGGCCTTCGGACCCACAGAGTTAACTAATATTGAGAGTTAAGGTTTAGCTATCTCTTAAAATTCTAAGCACCTTTTATAGAAAATTCTACTCGTTTCTTATCTGCATGTATAAATGTTTGTGTGTTTATTTACTAACATTTAAAGAAAGAATAGTACATCCCATGGAAGAATCCCAATATCTTATATTTTGGTTTTCCTTAATTAATCTAATTTTCAAAAGAAAATAATTCTATCGTGCGTCATTCATGAGATAATGGTAGTGATTGCTATAACGGTTTTATTGTTATGAATTTGGAGTGAAACAAGTGTAGGGTTACAATTAATAAATTATAATCTACGATGTTTATTGGATTCATATCCCTTTTCTTTTCAAATTCATGGTATAGATACTGTAATGGCCGATATAATACCGTAACAGCGATAAATTTTTTATAATGCCTATTTAGCCCTCCTTATTTACGAGTAATGGTGGGATACACGTATTTGCTTAACATTAATTTTTTTATTCGTATGAAACTTTTAGCTACCTTGATTAGATAATATACACTTAAATTTTTTTATCTGTATAGAAAAAAAATCTGATAATTTTTATTACAATATTTCTTAGAGCATTCACACCAGCTTTTCTAAAAGGGGGTTTCTTACTCTTTTAATTTCTTAAATGAAAAATTGAGTGGAAAAATCTTCCACATCAGTATTTTAATTTTCAAAAGAGTTTTTAGAAATGTTATCATAAATTTTTCTGTTGATAAAGTTACTATTTACAATTTTTCTATTAAAAAAATATTTATTTGCCCCAAAATAAAACAAATACACTAATACATTAGAGAAATATTTTTTCAGAATTTATTATTTTTGTATTTAATATTTTCGATGTATAGAAATAACTTTTTAGAAAATTTAATGTAAATTATTTCTATTTCATATAAGAAAGTTTATAAATAAAATGAGAAATTATAATGTGAATACTCTTAACATGTGAAAGATATAATGTCAGTCCTATAGAAATATAAGAAAATTAAACAATGTCATCATTTAAAAACACTGTTTAAACTCAATAGTGTATTTCCTTCTCCTAATGAAAATGTACTTTACATAATTAATATTTAACTTTATTGATGATGCGTTTAAATATAATTTGGAATTTCTACGATAAAAAGAGAGAATATATTTGATTTGTTCCGAAGTAGTGGAAAATATTATAAAAATATGAAAAAGAATTACACAGTAAATCAACTTCATTTGACACTTCCTAAAGTTTTTCCTTTTTTTTTTTCCTTACAAGTGAAAGTAATTTTAAATATTTTTGCACTCTTCCCCCTAATGATGCATCTTTTAAATGAAAGTAAAAACAAAAGTTACAATTGAAAAGTGTTTGAATGGATAGGGTTACTTTCATAATTTAATTCTTCGTACCCTCTATAGTTTTATTGTTAGAAAGTCATATATCCAATTTAAAATACAACAGTTATGGTAATTTCTAACATTTTAATATATATTTTGATTTTGTAAGTTAATTGACCGCATGGTTAAATGTTCATATTTAATTTAAAGAGATAAAGTTACTTGATGAATTGAAGAATGAAGCAATATTAAGCCATTGTTAATTTATTTTAAGTATTTTTTGGATAGCAACATTGCTATTATCATGACCAAATTATAAAAATTCTTTTAGTGTTTTTTGTTCTTCTATTAAATTTTTGGGATTAAAAATGAACAATTTATTTGTATCTTCTGTCTTATTTTGATATTTATTTTTTCTTTGTTGTTTCTGATGCCTAATGGCAATAAATTGAAAAAAAAAAATTGGTATACGTTTCAAATAAAGGGAAGAGTTATAATATTAAAATAAAATAAAATTGAAAAAGTAAAAAATTATTTTTTCCATCCTTAAATATGCTATCGTAACATAATATCATGTACGTTTCAGGGTTAAAGTTAATACTCTCGAAATGGCAAAGATTGGTCAAAATAATAATGTACAAGATGGAAGTCTTTACCACCATTGGATTTAAAATTAGACACATGCTTTCTATTAATTAAATTATGGAGGTTATGGAAGATTAGATTATGGAGGGGAGCTTATCTTCTTAAAAGGGGGCAATAAAGAACGCAATGGCTAGTGACAAATTTCAAATACAAACCCCAAATCATAATAAAACCATTTCTTTACGGTCAGTATGTGTAAGCTAGTATTAGTGCAACTTTTACTACCGCCTTAGGGATGTCAATTGGGTTGAATTGTTTAGCTCAATCCACAATAAATTCAAACCAAATGCATTTGGTTTGATTTGGGTTGTATTTGAAATAAATGTGGTTTGGATTTTGATGCCTAAATCCACTAATTGGGTTGTGGTCGGGTTAGTTTTGAGTTGGGTTTGTTTTGGTTTAAGATTGTATTGAGTGTACTGTACGTGGAAAGTTCTATCCATTTATTTTTTTCTTATTTTACTCTAGATTTTATAACACATACAAAATAATTTTATTTATATTCAGATGAGCTCATTGTATGCCTATAAATCAAAGGTTTTATTAGATGCTAATTAATATCCAATTTATTGCAATATTAGACACTAAAAATATGACATTCTTAGAAGGGATAGAAACTTTTGTATTTTTCTAAATAAACAAATATTGTTTATATATATGGATTCTAAATATAAATTTGAGTCATAATAATTACATATATGAGAATTGTGGAATATGCATATATTATAGTTGTGATTATCAATTTGAAGGAAAAGTGACTTGTTTGGACTGTATATAACTTAGAAAAAAAAAGAAAAAAAATGTGTGTGTATGTTGGAGAGAGAAACATGAATTACGAGGGAGCCGTAAATCATGGTGATTCTTAGTGTATTAAACTATTATTAAACTTTCCCTCTCCACGGTTTAGAACTAAATAATGTTCATACATATATGCACATGTGGAACCATTGAATTTGCCCACAGTGTAACAAAAAAATTTAACAGTATAAAAAATTGGACTTAAATCTGACCCAACGTTAAAATAACTGTGTATATAGACATAACATTTCCTATATGTATGTCTATATATAGAGCAGGAGAATGAAAACGTGGGGTTGCAATTGGTCCGATGCTATAAAATAATTAAAAAAAATTATCTTAATTTTTTAAAACAATTTGCTAAAAAAAATATTTATTGGGAAAATTTTATTTGGGAGAAAAAATAAAAAAAAATGATTTTTTCAAATTAATTTTATAGAAATGTAAATTATATATATTTTAGGTTGAATTGGGATGAGTCAAGTTTTTATTCATTTGGGTTGTGGGTTGGATTAGGTTTCGGTTAGAAATATTGTGGGTTTGATTTGGTTTGGGTTGAAAGTTGTTTGGGTTTGGATTAGATTTGGGTTGCTTGATTGTGGTTTGGTTTGATTTGAATTGAATTGACCCAATTGTCATCCCGAATATTAAAATTTATCGAATTTTTTATAGGCACCTTATGTGTGATCATCTTATGTGTTGCCCCAATTTCGGTTAATGAATAAGGAGAGAGGAAGGAAATGATGTGTCACCATCTAATATAAATAATAATAAGTTGAAGTACCAAAAACTATTCATAATCGTATATCAAGATTCAACTCATCTCTACCCTCGTCAATTCACAAAACTTTTTGAAAAATTAATCATTTTCTAGCTGGCTCACTCGGAATATTAGACCGAAATAAG
>MKEJ01028104.1:0-11772 GCA_001753735.1 Embelia ribes
TATATTTTTCTTTTGCGTACTTTGATGAAGTTCATGTTATAGAATGAGAAATAAAGAAGCATTGTAAAAGAATATATAGATTTATTTTCTTTTTAAAAAAATATATATTTATATATATTTTTTGATTCATTTTCTTTGAAAAGAAATCATACTCGTTTTTCGGATTTTACGGAGTTTGGGGCTCGACAAATATGGATTAGACTTGCAGCAACAATTGTAGCCCTTTTAAGACTATTTCCAGTGCCAGAAAAGTTTGTCACAATGGAAGCTATTAAGCCCTGTTTGATTAGTTGTTCAATTTTCAAAATTGGTGTATAAGATTTGTTATAGCTCAGTTTGTTTTTTTTTTTAATAAGAAAACTTATTTGGTGTCAATTTCTAAAAAATAGTTTTCAAAATGTGAAAACTAAAAATAATATATGTAAAGATTCAAAATATAAAATAATGACTTTTTGGGCAATTTATGTTTTTGAATTCTCTTATTTCATATATAATAAATACAAATATGTTGATAATTTTACAACATAAATAATATTGACAATACTAAATTGAAGCAATACAAATGATTAATCGATTATATACCAAGATTCATGTCACTTTACCAAGCTATATCCCCTCCATAAATCATTTCAATCAATTGTGACTTGTCTACTTCCTAACGTTTAGATAATAAAATGGATAGATGCACATTTTATACACATGTTTGTTTTGTAAAATATTTGTTTTCATAGTTTACACCTTTATAAAAATTCAAAATATAAAATAATGATATTTATGAAAATTTATGTTTTTGAATTTTGTTATTTCATAAATAATAAATACAAATATGTTGTAATTTTACAACATAAATAATATTGACAATACTAAATTGAAGCAATACAAATGATTAATCGATTATATACCAAGATTCACTTCACTTCACCACGTTCTTTCTCTTTCATAAATTATTTCAACCAATTGTGACTTGTCTACTTCCATATGCTTGGATAATAAAATGGAAAGATACACACTTTATACACATGTTTGTTTCAATTTTTTTTTCCCATAGTTTTCACCTTTTATATATTTTTTTCTTTTCAATAATAAATACTTTTATATGAAAGATAACTAAACTTTTATAAATAACTATGGCATTTAAATTTAGAAATGAAAGAATAATATTTGAGCAATATTAAAAATAAATGAATGACAAATTTTTAGCTATGGATATAGAAGTGGTATTAAGAAATATAATGTATTTTAATTTCAATTTTTTTTTATATGCATTGAGATAAAAAATATAAATATAAATTATGGATAAACATTGAGAAAGATATTTCAAATCTATTATATTTGAAAATAAAATTCATTTTTAACTTTCTAACTTAAATTTGAAAATTTGGGTAACAAATATAATTTTAGCTTTCAAAAATTAAAAATTTGAATTGAACTACTAACAAAACACAATTAGCTATACCAGTATCAAACATCATGGAATGAATTATTTTTACAATTATATAAGTCTATCTTTTCGGACAATTGGGCCCTTTAATTTCTATATGTACCAATACCATCTCTTCATTAGTAAGTAATTGGATCTCCACTAAACGTAATGGGATGAAAGGGGAATAAAAGGGAGAATAATAGATTAGAGTCCAGCAAAGTGGCACTAGAACTAAAAAATTATTAAATGATCTCGTGAATATTACAAAATAATATTTTATTATATTATTTTTATTAAAATGCTTAAACTCAATTAATGTGTTCCAAAATTAAAAAAAAAATAATAATAATAAATACATTTCTTTTAATGCAACACTAAATATACAATGAAAATAAATTTCCAAGACGTCAATGTAGTTTATGGGTGATATTTATTTAGCACTATTTTTAACTAAAATACTAGAAGTCCTTCACTTTTAAAGTTTATTGGATATGGTCCATAATGTTACAAAAATGGCATATGTAGTCCCTTATGTAGCATCTTGTGAATATCTAGATCCCTAAGTCCTACGACAAGAGATTACAAAGACACTAATTTATTGTAAAATAAACCACAATTAGTATAGTTTTCATCTATGATTAATGCAGCGACAAATTATTTTTAGCTAATAAGTTCCATTTTTTTAATTAAACTAAACAACGTTTAATTATTCAGCTTTTAAGCTAAAATTTATTTGTTATTTTGTTCCCAATTAACTAAAAATTCAAGCTGGATGCTTTCAAACTTTTTTAATAAAAAATAAATTGATTTATTTGCTTAAAAAATAAAATAAAATAAAATAAACCCTATATTACAAAGTCATACCAACTCCTATGTGATAACATGAAGGGGTGGAATCAGGATTCCCGAGCAGAGGAGCCAAATGCTACTTGGATTCATATATTTTTTTTTTTCTTGGGGTGCCGTACAATATAGATTATTAAAAAAAATTTAAATTTATATCAAATTTCTAAAGAAATTATTTGGGTCGGGGGGTGAGGTCCCCTAGCACCTCTTTCCTCCGCTCCTGATAACATGGGGTGCATTGATCATTTTGAATAAATAATGTCAATATTAGGATTTAGCTAAGCAGGTATTTGCACAATTTTGATACTTAAATTAATAAAAATATCATTACTCTTTTTTCAAATGGACTAAATGTATCACTTTGCAAAATATGGATCGCTAATATTATTGTAATTAAATTATAGGAACCAAATATAACTTCTCTTAAAAGTATGGGGATCATTATTGTAATAATTTCCCCTTTACAAAAAAATAAAGGGTAAATTACACTTTGCGCCCACTGAGGTTTCTGTTTATGTCATTTACCCCCTACGATATAGGAAGTTATATTGTACCCCCACATTATATTCCTAGTTTGATTTTTGTGTATAATAACCATATTACCATCACTATATTGTCTAATTATATGAATTTCGAGCCTGATATTTGTTTATATTAAAGAAATATCATCATGTTTTAAGAAAAGTATAAAATATTCATGTACAATATATTTTTTTTAATAAATTGTAACACAAAAAGATACTATTTAAGAGGTACTTTGGTAATTTTTGAGCTATTTTTGACAAATAATATTAATTTCACTTTGTCTCTGACAAATGTGGGGTAAAGTGAAATGGATATAAAACTTCATGGGGAAATAATGTAATTTTAGAAACCAAGGGGGTAATCTGAAGTTTTTAGAAAACTCATGGGGGAAAGTGTAATTTACCCTTTCAAAAGTAGTTCATGGAATCTAATGAATGTCTTGCAATTACAGTCTAAAAAAAGTCCCGGAAATATTATATATTTATTTATGAAACTGAAATGAGTGGAGAGGAAAAAATTCAAATGATAAAGGGGAAGAGAAGTAGGAACAAATACATAGGATCTGTACAGACTATGTATAATTTTTTAATCAAAATATTAAAGATTTAATAGTTCAAAATGTATAAATTACAGCTTTTTGATAAAATATATATATATATATATATGCAAATGTTATGATTAGAATAAAGTCTGTTTGCATCTAAAAATAGTTGAATATATAATCACGTGTGATTGGATAAAAAGAATGGCGTGAAAAGTTCTTCCCATTAGCGTCTTAAGAGGTGCACAACCCTCATCTGCAACAAACCAACCCCGCCAACTTTCAGATTGAAACTGATCAACAAAATTTACTTGATACGACCGAATTAAAAATTTGTTAGGGATAGCCTTATAATTTAAAAATTCATAACAATTTTTTTCATTTTAGTGTTAAGTTCTTAACATGATGTTAGCACTATTCATACCCCAAAACAATTTTTATGAGAGTTCCATTTTTTATTCCTGGTCCTCCCCTATCATTATTAGAACCAAAGTGTGTTGTAATAAATTGTTGATGCAATAAAGAACCTCAATTACTTGACTAATAATTTTTTCATTTATTCAACCTCTGATTGTGATTTTGAAAGCTTAGCACTTCGCAGTATATTTTAATACCTCGTGATTGTGAAACATGTGTTTAACATTTCGTACCAAACTCTAAATTCTTCTTATTTATTTAATTTTCTTTAGCTATATAGCAATTAAGCCCGACACTGCCTGTCTACAGCGACTACTTTAAATATAAAATTTAAAATTTAAAATTTGTGCACAGCTAACCGTGCGGATGATGTCGGCTGACCTCAGCACCCACGGCCCGGAGGTTGTTGCTAAGCCAAACAGTCATCATGTCGGGCGGATTTGGGACCCCAGTCTATAAGAAGTTATATATTTTTTCAAAGGGAATCGACGAAAGAAAAAAAAAATTCAAATTTTTAATAAATATTTGGAAAATTTTCTGGAGGCTGGGAAGTGGCTCCTTGGTCTGCCTATGCATGTTAGCACTTAGCAGCTTCGGATCAAATCATCTAGGGGATATTAAAGGTCTGCAGAGATCAATTTGGATCGTTTCTGGATTTAGAATGAAACCCAACCGATCTGCATCGGTTCTGAAACTTAAGAATCAAAATCGGGCCAATAATATACTAGAATCTAATGGAACTAGGACCATCAGTTTCGGTTCTATTCCGATTTCAAATGGATGAAAAACCTTGAATCTAATATATACCATCAAATGATAAAAAAAAATAAAAAAAAATCTTAATTTCATAATAATTAGGCATAGACCAATTGCGGATTGTTAAGAATTGGAGGGGAGGGGGAGATGAAACCGAGAATTAGACTGAAATTTTCAATTTTGTATTTTTTAGAAGTAGAACCAAGCCAAAGGTACTATAGAACCTTTGAGAACCAAAGTTTCCGTATTTTCGGTTCTGTATTTTTTTTGTTTCTTTTTTTATTAAAAAAAAAGGGTACTATAGCCAAATGAGAATCAAATCGATTTTCGGTTCCAAATGATTTTTTATAGGTAGGAGAACATTTGTAACTAAATAGAGATATCAAGCAAGATATTTGGTGAAGTTGAAGACGATACCAATAAAAATATTAGAAAAACAATATAATTATTGTGCAATTACACAAATGAAAGATAAAGCTCTTAGATACCAACATAGTGAGGATGTAGGGTGTCCGTATATTTTGTTTAAGTTCTTCAACATTTTTTTTTTTTTATTGCTAAAGAGTAAAAGAAAAGACAGGCCAGCCCCGACACGTGAACCTGGATCTTGTAACCCCATGAACGTGTCGCAAGCTTGCCGTGAGCCTGCTTCTCCAATTCCAAGTCGGGGTTTTGATTAATAATTGTCTAGTCAAAAAAATTGATCGCTCCGTAAACGTACAAATTATTTAAGTAGCAAGTGCAATAGGAATGATATAGTTTTATCGGTAAGAAATTAAATATCGATCTCAGGAATTCCTAATAAACTCAAAAGTTCTAAGAAATTTCTAACCGCACATTCTTAACTTTAGAATTCACTGTCGGTTACTAAACTAGCTAAATTACACTTACTCTTAATTGCTACTTGATTGGTCTCGATATAAGAAATATATTGGCTAATGAATTACTAACAATTTATCAAATATAAGTTTTGACAATGTTAATTAAAAGTCTTTTGGTTTCCTTTCCTAATTTGCCAAATTAATGAGTTCTAATAAAGATTGTCTATGAAATCATTGATATTTACAATTTGATTTATTTTTATCTAGTATGTGATAGGAAGTTTGTCAAAATTCATAACTATAATTGAGTAATTTTTAAGATACTTAAAAGGGTTAAAAATAATAGATTTAATTCTAAATCAATTTTTTGAATTAAGATTTACAAATCATATTCATCAATTAGGATGTTAGTGATGCCACTAATTTACTTTCATCAAGTGGGTAAGAATAAATCTAGCGTAGCATGATAATATTAAAAAAAATAAAATTCAATTGAAAAATATTAATGATGGCATTGCAACTGATTAATAAAATAATTATGCCTTCTTACAACTTTTCCACGTGAATCAACAGATTGAAGAACAAGAAGAACAAAACAAAAATTACGAATGTAAAATGATGAGGTGGCAATGCTCCCTGAGTAGCCTTCTCCCAATAACAAAAGAAAACCTAACATATGAAAATGAAAATAAAAATGAAAATGAAAATGATGAGGGAGTTCCCCCTTCTGCCATCAATCCCCTAGCTTTTATTTCCCACCCATCAATCCCCTAGCTTTTATTTCCCACCAAAAATAAAAATAAAATAAAAATAAAATAACAAAGCAAACATGGGGAAATAAATGATGATCAGAAAATATGAATGAGTGATGGTGAGTCGTATGAGAAAATGATAGTGGTCAGGGAAGGACTCTAAGGGAACATTAATTTATAGGTAGGAGAGGATTGTAAAATATGGTTTTTTATTTTTATTTTTTAGCTATATGATGAAAATACATCGGAATTATGGGTTATTTGTTGTGCTTTTTATTCCTTTAATTATTGGGTCTTTAATTTTCACAACTCCGCAGCAGATTTTTACAAGTTCATAATTTGGTTTTTTTTTAACATCAATTTCTTGAAACAGATATGAAAACCAATAATTCCAAAATATAGTATATTACGTGCATTGAATGTTAAATAATTGATGTTATTTCTCTAGATTAAAATTCTATTTTATTCATTATTACAGCGCAATCAAGTTGCACCGAATTTTTTTGACCAATATTTCTATACCTCTTAGAAGAAAGTTAAAAAAATATATTTTTTCTTTTAATATTAGTCTTCACTCGTGGTGCAAGAGAGTCCAATATCGAGGCATGTTGTGAATTCTTTCACCACTTTTAAGCGATTAAAACTATTTTACTCATTCCATAATCATCAAAGACAAGAGTTACAGAGAAGAATAGCAAGCATCTAACTTAACGGGCTAAACCACCAATAATAAGCCTAAAACCCAATTACTCATTCTTATTATTAATTTAATAATAAAAACACAACTAAAAAATTTACCTTTTGAAATTTTATCATCAACAAAATATCATAAATTAATATTAAAATTATATTTTAAAATCAAAAATATTTTTCAAATAAAGATGAATGAGCCTATATGTAAGTCATATAATTTTTTTACATAATGCATACAATTATTTTCTGAGTTTTTTTCTTAAATCTATTAAAAATAAAAAGTAGTATTTATTTACAAGTTTGTATGTTATAAGCATGGATGAAAAATGAAATATTAATTATGGACATGAGGCTGCCCCTAATCAATCACAAAAAACTATAGAATTTGGAAATTGATGCAGTGACAACTACATTTTAGGTCGACAAGTAGCATGTTACACATGTTTCTTTCTTTTCTTTATGTTATTTATATAATTAGTTATGATTATATTTTACATAGTTTATTTGCTTTATATCTATAATTTTGAAATGTTTTAAAAGATCTTACGACAATAATAATAAAATGATAGAGATAGTTATTTACAAGTTGAAATATAAATAACAAATCAATTATTCTTCTATTCAAAAATTCAGAAAAATAGGCAAATTCTCTCTATATATGTATATATCATATCATATATCATATATAATAAATGAAAAGGAGAACCTCAAAGTCATATTGCGTCAAGTGTCCATCTTAATTGATTGACATGTGGACACTTTTCATTAATATGCTAAAATATAAATTAAAATTTTAATTTATTAGTAAAATAAAAGCCATATTGTGCCAAGTATCCATCTTAATTGATTGACATCTGGATATTTTTCATTAATATGCTAAAAATTAAATTAAAATTTTAATTTATTATTAAAATAAAAAAAAAAACACATCTTTTAGTCAACTTCCAGCATTATTGCAAATGACATGTCACTATAAGCTTCCTCTTTCACTATTATTGCAAATTAATTTTAGATGGTATATTTTTTCTCTTTTAGGTAACGGTTATTTATCATACAAAACTTACAAAACATATAAATGTGGTATTCAGTTTCCACTTTCATAGAATATGATTTAAAGATAGATTAATTCTTCATTTTAACATCAAACTTTTACATGCACAAATTATCTTTTGATTTATTTTTAAATTTTCTAAATTCGTATGCATTATCTGCTTTCTAATTATTATTATGTTTATATCTTCAGAATTCCTTATAGTTTTCATGCCACACTTAGGCCTTATTTTTTTTTTTTTATGTAATATTTGTTTTAGTCATTGCAAATAAAAGCATGATTGCAAATAATTGATATTTCAAATTTTGAAACTCCCAAATTTTTATTAAATTAATTTTTATTTGATAATAATTGATAAATGGACACACGTCATTCACGTGGAGTGACATTTTTTTATTGTAAATAAATGAAAATGGGTTCTATAAAAAATTGAAAATTCCATTATATACAAAAATATAAAAGGAAATACTCAACTATAGACTTCCACCAAGTGGGATTTCCTATGGTGCCATGTGTCATTACAAAAATTACATTCAATTATATATATTTTTAAACATAAGGTAAGGTTATTACTATTGAGTGTGCCACCTGTCATTACAATTGAATAGTATTTACTCTTAATAAAAGTTAGTTGTAATTTCCTCACAATTTTGAATAAAAAACTTTAATGTTTTTAGCCGCTGTAAATAAATGCATAATTGCAAATAGTTGATATTTCAAATTTGTAACTTCCAAATTTTTATTAAATTATTTTTTAATTGTTCATAATTGATAAGAAGACATACATCATTCATATTGTGGAATAAATAAAAATGGATTCTATAAAAAATTAAAAAATCCATTATATACAATAATACAAAAGGAAGACCTCCACATTAGGCTTCTGTCAAGTGTCATCTCCCATTGTGTATTATGTGTCATTACAGCAATTACATTTACTTAGATATGTTTTTTAGCATAAGATAAGATTATTATCATTGAATGTGTAACTTGTCATTACAATTGAATGGTATTTACTCTTAATAAAAGTAAGTTACAATTTTCTCACAATTTCGAATACAAACCCTTAATGTATTTAGCCATTGCAAATAAATGCATGATTGTAAATAATTGATATTTCAAATTTATAACTCCCAAATTTTTATTAAATTAATTTTAATTATTAATAATTAATAAAATGACATGTGTCATTCGTGTGGAGTGCCAAGTTTTTATTGTAAATAAATAAAAATGGATTCTATAAAAAAAATTTGAAAAATCCATTCATATTATATAAAATAAAATTAATTATTGAAAAATTAAAAGGTTTATCAATTGTAGATGACAGTTTGTAGAGTTATAAAAGTAACGTTTATACTCCAAAAAATGAAACTTTCATAATACGAGAATTTATTGAACCATAAATTTGGTATTTGTACTCCAAATTTTACCCGCTTAGAAGGAATTATATACAACATCCATTCTCTCATCTTTCTTCCATATAAACATTTTTATTTTCCACATGTTTATATAACCAATATTATGGGTTTATAGATATATTCACTCCAATTAAATTACAAATGGAATTTATTTATTATAAATAAATAAATTTGATTAATGAAAAATTAAAATGTTGTGAGAATTTGTAGAGTTATAAAGATAGCGTTTAGATTCCAAAAAAATGAAACTTCCATTTATTAAATATGAGAATTTAGTGAACCATAAAGTTTAGCATTTATACTCCAAATTTACTCGGTTATAAGAAATTACATATGGCATTCATTCTCTCATCTTTCTTCTATACAAAAAATATATATGTATAATTTCCTCATGTTTATGTAACAAATATTTTAGATTTATAGATGTGCTTATACGTTTATGAATAAAATATATCACTTTTTTGTGATTTAATATAAGTTTGTCTTTTTTTTTTTTACTTAATTGTTATTTACATAACTCTATTTGCTATGATGCTTGATTTTTTTTTAGGTTGAAATAATGGTTCATGGAAAAATTAATGGTATTGTATTGAAATAGCTATATCAGCTTTGTATTGTATTGAACAAATTATTATGTTTTGCAGTTGGTAGTTGTACTCCAAATTTACTCACTTCTAAAGAATTATATACGACATTCATTCTTTTATCTTTCTTCTAAAATTTTTTATTTTCCTCGTGTTGATGTAACCAATATTCTAGGTTTATAGATATATTCGCTCTAATTAAATGGAATTTATTTATTATAAATAAATATATTTGATTAATGGAAAATTAAAAGGTTGTGAGAATTTGTTAAGTTATAAAGAGTGTGTTTATACTCCGAAAAAATGAAACTTCCATTCATTAAATATAAGAATTTGTTGAGTTATAAAATTTGACAATTATACTCCAAATTTACTAGCTTATAAGAAATTACATACGGCTTTGATTCTCTCATCTTTCTTCCATATAAAAAAAATTAATTTCTTCATTTTTATGTAACAAATATTTTAGCTTTATAGATATGTTTACATGTTTATGAAAAAAATATATCACTTTTTGGTGATATAATATAAGTTTGCTTTTTTTGTATATATTTTTTTTACTTGATTGTTATTTATATAACTATATTTGCTATGATACTTGATCTTTTTAAGTTGGAATAATGGTTCATAGAAAAATTGATGGCTAGCTTCATAATTATATAAAATCAGGTTATAATAATCTATATTGCTTGGTTTAGTTTTGTATTGTATTGAATAAGTTTTTATGTTTTAAAATACTCTAGGTTGTATAGATGCTTATAAAATAACTATTATCATGATAATTACTTACTTGTGTATATTCGCTTTTATAGATTACTACAAATGAAGATATTATTTAGGGACATGTTATGAGAACAATATTGTTGATCCAAATTTTGATCAAACATATTTTGATGATAAAAAATGAGTCAGAAACACAATTTAATTTATGTTTATTAGGAGACTAATGTTTGAACAAGTTTATATGAAAGTATATAGTCAATTACAGCTCAAAACACAATGAAACTTGAAGAAAAATAAGTCTTGAAAAAGTAGAGACCTAAACGACATACTTTAAGGAAAATTGTTTGGTAAAATGGCTATATCTCCTAGCTCATAAATGCAATGAATATTACAAAATATAAATAGCAAGATAATTCAAATATCTACAAGTTTTGTGTTTTGGTAAAAATCCAATTCAAAGTAGAAAAGGGTTAAAATGAAAAAAAATATAGTTCGCACTTTCAAAACCAATACTGTTTCATAAAATGGGCATATCTCGTAGCTCATAAATCTAATGAACGTCTACTTTATATTGCTGGAAAGGGAATTCAAATATTTACAATGTTTGTGTTTTGATGACGACCAAATTTTAAGCCTAAAAGAGTCAAAACAGCTAAAAACCACAATAATAGGAGAGTTGACCAGCGTTGACCGCACCTGGACAGTGTGGCTGCACACGGACGCAAGTCTGTTGTCCATACATGGACAAGTCGACCACACACGTACAAGAATTGACCGCATATGATCATGATCAGATAATGAATATTATTGATTTCATTGCCATATCTTGATGATTTCTTCCATATCTTAAACCAGGCTCGAATACTATAAATAGAAGGCTTGTTGAAGATTTCCAATTATCCCATTGAGCAACAATCTCTCTACTTCTATCTCTTACTACTTTTATAGCCTAGTTGTTTAATATTCATATAAACTTATAGGCTTTCTTGTCTCTATTCTAGAGTCTAAAGTTGTACTATACTTGAAGTATTTTGTTTCTAACTTGAGGGGTTGTCTCAAGTAGAAAGGTACTGCATTTGTGAAGCTAGCAATTTGTGTAAATCTTTGTTGATAAAGGGAACCTCAAGTAAAGCTTGGGAGAGTTGATGTAAGGGATCAACGGATCTTTGGCCGAACCACTATAAAACTCTATTTGCAATCTCTTTCCCTTTAACTCTTTTCA
>MKEJ01028105.1:3086-18122 GCA_001753735.1 Embelia ribes
TTTAATTTTTTAAATGAGAAATTGACAAAATTAAATGATAATTAGGGGAAAGGGAGAGTGAGATAATGAGTAGCAACCGAGAACAATAGAACACCCTGCAATTTAATCTATTTATTTATTCCGAAATAAACAAAACAGAAAAACGAAACAACAATTATTAGAGTAGAAAAAGAGTGTGTGAGATAGAGAGAGAGATTAGCCAACAAGAGAACCCTTAAATTTAATTTAATTTTTTAAATAAAAAAACTCACAACATGAACCAATAATTAGCAAAGAGGAGTGTGAGACAGAGAGTGAAAGTAGCCACCAAAAATACGCTTTATTTTCAATTTCTTTTTTTTTTTGTTTTTAATACCTCCTCTTTAGAAGTTACTTATTGGGAACTTTTCCAAACTACACAAAATTTACAAATATAGTGTATATATAAATATATATATATATATGTATGTATATATACCCGAAGACTTCATCCCACAAGGGTCCCTTTTGATTAGCCTCCTTAAACTTAGCATCAAGCCTCGTCCTTATCTCTAATAGCACGAGTGTCTCCTGCCTTGGCCACCGCCCTCCGATCCCGTCTCCTGCCGACGCCACTCCTCCTCCGCCGCTAGAACACCCTCCCGCCACGCCCGAGACCGATTCACTCCCAAACTGCTGACCACTATGGTAATTTCCAAACCCTAGAGGAGCCGTTGCCAGGTCAGCATTGGTTAGGGCAGTCTCGTAGTGTTGGACAGCGGAGAAGGGATCTCCGGCAGCCGGAGGGATGGCCGGAAAATGAGGATGAGTCCTGTAGTGGCTGAGATCACTTAGGCCGTATTGCTCCTCCATCAAATAAAGTTTTTATTTTATTTTATTTTTTTCGAATAGAGAAAAAGGCAAAAACTTTATAGAGAGAGAGAAGGTGGCATTATAAGTAGAAGCGGCAGACTCGGATCGTGTCTGGGAGGAAAAAGTGTTTTAGTCTTCTACATTATGAATTTGTTTGTCCCAATTTTTAAGCAAATAAGAGTAACTTATTTCGAGCGAGCGAGAATTTTGAATCAAACCAACTTAAAAACTTATACTAGCTTTTTTCGGAAAAAATAGAAAACTCAGCTTTAAAATTGTGCAACTAATATAATTGTTATAAGAAAAAACCAAAAAAAAAAAAAATTGAGTTGAATATTACAACCAAAAAAAACCAAGAGGATTAATAAAGGAGCAGAAGGACCCATCTCATTATTGAACTTTGCTACTAATATGCAAGTACTAAGTAGTGGGGAGCATGGTAGTTCTACTTCTACTATATTTCTATACTCACTATAATAATTACGAGAAAAATGAAAACATATAAAAATGTAATATAACCTAGTGTGTACCTATTTAGGTTTTGAGTAACGGTTGTAATGATATCACGGACGGTTTTGAGAATTAATATATTGTGGATAACCAGCCACTGACAATTTTGGGGTGTAATGCGTAAGACCACCACGAAAGTAACAATAGCAAAAGCAAAAAGAGAATAATCAAAATATCAAACAAAATAACGAAACAAAACCAATAAAAAAAAAATTGTCGAAATAACAAGAAAAGCCATTACCGGTAATAACCTCATAAACTTTATTATAACTAGATCAAGGTACAACATACGCTCCAGCTCACCACCTAAATTATCCAAAGATTTACTCTGAGAGAATCCAATAAGAACAACTTTTGGAATTTTCCCCGTCTCATACCCCTTTAGGATTTTTTTCTTTTATAATCCTTTAAAGTACTCTCAATAATTATTTGAGATTTACAATTTTAAGTGTTTTCACATCTCATACCCTAATATGTATTATAGGCAGTATATATAGGGTATGTAAGGAAATATAGTCCAAATAAGGGTGATCGATTGGACCAATGTATCAAAACACACATATCGGGGTTAAATTTGATTCCAGAATTGCTTACAAGATTCCCAAGATCACTGTTTTTTATTTTTCAACTTCCGTTGCGCATCGGATTTGAGTCAATTTCCCAACAATCTCCCCTTTGGCGAAACTTCTGGTCAAACAAACAATCCCATGGCTCTATGCACTTCACTGTATGTCATTGTCTGCACCATTCGATCATTTTCTTGCATCTGCCACCTCTTCGCCAAGATGAGCATAATGAATCTGAACTTTCTTCAAATTCATTTTAGACATTCTATTTCGATGAGATCCCATCGAGATACTTTCGAACTAGCCAATCTGCCAATTCCATGACTTTCGTCGCACCTTTGTTGACAACTTTTTTACCAACGTCACCCTTCTCTTTACAAGCGATAACATGTTGACTACCAACAAAATTACCATCCACCTTGCTAACAACGACCTCATGACTACCAACATTGATCTTAAATGCCTTGCTACCAAGTGTACTTAGACTTACATAACCATTTCTTTTAAAGAAAACGGAAGCTATAAGCGCTTCTCTACCTGCAGAAGTAACCCTTCTCGTAGCTCCCCCTATAATTGACTCCATCATAACTCATAGATGTTACCCTTGATCTTCTTGCCTTCAAGAATCAAATGACCATTATTTAGCACCTTCAATGCTCCACCTTGACCTTTGAAAGAGCACCCTTGGGCATCGTACCGACTTAAAAAAAATAAGGTTCTTCTTAAGGCCTGGGACATGCCTTACTTCCCTTTATTTTTTCTAACCACCACATATCTTGAGCTTCACCATTCCTGCAACTTCACATATCATGTTGTCACCCATGCAAATCAAACACCCATCGATTGCTTTGTACTTGTGAAAGTATGCCCTATTCAAACACATATGACAAGAGTATCTCTAATCTAAGATCCAATGACTTGAATCCTCGACCGAACTATCCATGCTAGCAAGTACATCCCCAATATCCTCATCTACAAAATTTTTCGATGTACCTTTTTCAATGAAGGACATGCTAATTTGAAGTTCCCTTATTGTCCACAATTCTAACTTTTGTTGTCCCTTCGCCTTAACCGACCATTCCACCTTTTACCCTCCACCTGAAGAGCGGAACCCAATGATGCAGAGGACTATCCATTTTTCGAGTTTCTAACTTTGTTTTTCCCATCATGCCACTAATAGTTGTAAATTAATCATTCCAAGTATCCAATAGCGAGGCTAACAAAGTTAAAGCTTTAACCTCATTGTCAAAATCATCACAACAAAGCTCAATTTGGCGATAATTTTTTTTAGCAGATTCACTTGCTTTAAATCTGAAACACCTTCATTGATCCGTGTATTAAACAAGCGTCGAATATGATGTATAATTTACTAAGGAGGCCTTTCAAACAAATCTAACAATGCTTCCTTGAGATATATAGCTATCGTCTGATCCGCGAACTTAAAGGCTACGTCATACACCAAATACAATCTCACCACTGCAAGAGCCTTGCGATCCAAAACCTCCCATTTGTCTGCTACATATCCTTCGACTTCTCCTTCAATTTCTCCTTCAATGGTTTTCACAAATCCTTTCCATAAAGAATATTGGTAATTTATATCTTTTAAAAAGCAATTCGACCCATAAAATTTGTAAATCACAATCTTGTCCCTTGAGTGTTCATGGCGATTTCTTTTGAAGTAACAAGCCCTAAACCAAGAACTTCAGCCCAAACTCAAAGCCTATGCTCTGATACCACTTGTTGTGGATTATTAGCTACTAACAATCATGGGATAGAACTCATTATCCGCATAAGACCATGGAAGCAACATCAACAAAAAGAAAATCGCCAAAACGTCAAAGAAGAAACAAAACAAAACTAATAACAAAAAGAAAAAACACATCGTTGAAATAACCAAGGAAGCCGTTATCGGTAAAAATCCCACAAGTCTTATTATTATTAGATCAAGGTTATGGTAAAGGCTCTTGCTCACCACCTAGATTACCTAAGAATTTGTCTTGAGACAATGTATCAAGAATACCTCTTGGATTTTTTCCCATCTCATACTTTTTAAAGATTTTCCCTTTTAAAAACCTTTAAAAAATTCTCAATAATTGTTTGAGCTTCATAAATACAAGTATTTTTAGATCTCATACCCTAATACACATTCTAGGTAGTATATATAGGGTACACAAGGAAATAAAGTCCAAACAGGAAACAAAATCTTTTAAACCGCCATAGGAAACTAGGCCGTTCAATTGGAACCATGTTGGGCGATCGAGCTAACCAATGTAATAAAAACACAGAAAATTTTAATCTATCATAAAGGCTCTCGGTGATCAATTATAGACACATGCTACATATACCGAGCTTTAATTATATTCCGAAATTGGCCACAAGGTTCCCAAGATCCCCATTTGTTGATTTTCCAACATCTGTTGTGCACCGGATTTGAGCTAATCTCCCAACAATCTCCACCTTTGGCAAAACATCCGGTCAACCAAACAATTATGTGGCTCTATGCACTTCACTGCATGTCATTGTCTCCAATGTTCAACCCTTTTCTTGCAACCACCACCTCTACATCGAGATGAGCACGATAAATTCGAAATGCCTTCGTATTCATCCAAGATATCCGATTTCGATGAGACCCCATGTAGATGCTTTCAAACTAGTCAATCCGCCAATCCCACCACGTTCGTCGCACCTTTGCTGACAAGATTTTTACGATTGTCACCCTTGTCTTTCTAAGTCATACCTCATTGACTGCCGACGAAATCACCATCCGCCTTCCCAACCACGACCTCATGACTATTGACGTTGATCTTGAACACCTTGCCACCATACATGCTCGGACTCGCGCAACTATCTCTTTTAAAGATAAACGAAGTTATAGCTGCTTTTCCACCTACAGAAGTAACCCTTCCCACAGCTCCGCCTACAATTGCACTCCCTTGCAACTTATAGATGTTACCCTTGATCTTCTTGCCTTAAAGAACCAAACGCCCCTTCTTTAATACCTTAAATGCTCCACCTTGACCCTTGAAAGAGTACCCTTGGGTGGCGCACCGGTCTAAAGAAATAAGGTTCTTCCTAAGACCCCAGACGTGCCTTCCCTTAGTTCTTTCAGACCACCACGTGTCTTGAGCTTTACCTTTCCAGCACCTGCAACATCATACACCGCCTTGTACTTGTGAAAGTACGCCCTATTTGAACCCATATGGAAACAGCATCCCGAATCCAAAATGCAACGATTTGAATCCTTGACCAAACCGTCAATGCTAGCAAGCGCATTTCCAATATCCGCATCTACAAAATTCGTTGATGTACCTACTTTCAATGAAGAACACGTTGATTTGAAGTGCCCTTCTTGTCCACAATTTCAACATCCCTTCGAATTTTCCGCGGGGTTTTGATTATTGCCACTGATGTAAAACAAAAAAATATGTATTCTTTTTTTTTTTAAAGCGGATGAAAGATACACAGCTATATATAACCTATTCTAAGAGAAGAAGATGGGAAGCTGTACAAATCAAATCCCAGTAAATTAGGAACTATCTAAAGTTACAAACTTCATGATTTAAGGGATCCGAATAAAACTCTCCTAATTAATTATATACAAATTTATTTATCCCCTAATAGTTTAGCTATAATGCCTATAATTCAACTTTCCCCCTCAAGCTGGAGAATAGATATCTTCCACTCCCAGCTTGGAGATAATTTCATGGAAATTGCCCTTGTTAAGTCCTTTAGTTAAAACATGTGCCAGTTGATTTCTTGAAGACACATAAGGCATGCAGGCTAGACCCTCCTCCAGCTTTTCCTTGATGAAATGCCTGTCAATTTCAATATGTTTTGTCCTGTCATGTTGTACAGGATTGTGAGCAATGTTAATTGCTGATTTATTATCACAATACAACTTCATAGGATCTTCCCACTCGATTTTTAAATCATTTAAGATGATCTTAAGCCACTACAATTCACATAATCCATGAGCCATTGCCTGAATTCTGATTCTGCACTTGACCTTGCCACCACATTCTGCTTTTTGCTTATCCATGTTACCAAATTTCCACCAAGGAATGTGCAATATCCAGATGTTGATCTCCTATCGACTAGAGATCCTACATAGTCTGCATCTGTATAAGCTTCCAGTGTGAGTGCATTGTTTCTTTTGAACAAAATTCCTTTTCCTGGATTACCTTTCAAGTAGCGTAACCCCCGGTGAGCTGCTTGTAAATGATTCCCTTGGATCATGCATGAATTGACTAATCATACTGACTGAATATGCTTTGTCTGGTCGAGTATGAGCAAGATAGATTAGTTTTCCAACCAATGTTTGATGCATCTCTCTATCAATAGTCGGTTCTTCTTTTGCTTCCCATAGCTTCTGATTTGGTTCAATAGGTGTAGCTACTGGTTTACATCCAATTTTTCCTGTTTCTTTCAAAATGTTTGTCACATACTTTTGCTGTGAAATAAAAATTCCCAACTTTGAGTATGCAACTTCAATTCCCAGGAAATACTTCAGTCTTCCAAGTTCTTTTATCTCAAATTCCTTCATCAAACACTGTTTTAGGTCTTCTTTGTCCTTCTCATCATTGCCCGTGACAATAATATCATCAACATATACTAGGAGAACCGTTACACCCCACCCCCTTTGGCTGAATGTTTGATGAAAAGAGTATGATCTCCTTGGCTCTGTCTATATCCTGCAGCTTTCATTTCTTCTTCTAGGTCCCTGTGCAAGAAGGCATTTTTCACATCATATTGTTGAAGCCGGCAATTAAAGTGAGCTGCAAGGGATAATAAAATTCGTACAGTGTTCATCTTTGCCACTGGAGCAAATGTCTCCTGGTAATCAATTACATATGTTTGAGTATAACCCTTAGCAACTTATCGCGCTTTATATCTTTCAAGAGAACCATCAACCATGTATTTTAGAGTGAAAACCCATCTGCCACTGACTAGATTTTTTCCTTTCGGCTTATCAACAATTTCCCATGTCTTGTTTTTTTTTCTAGTGCATCTATTTCCTCTCTCATAGCATTCCTCATATTCACTTTTTGATAATGCCTCGGATAAAGTGTTAGGGATAGAAATAGTGTTTAGGCTCACGAAGAAATTCTTATGAAGTGGTGAGAAATTTTTAAGTGATACATGAGACAAAGGATATAAGGGTCGGTTTGTGCATTCTCTAGTGCCTTTTCTTATAGCAATAGAAAGATGATAATCAATATTTTGTGCTTCGGCAGATTTTATATGCGAAGGGAAATTAGAATTTACCATGTCTTCATTAGCAGGTCTCAAGTTGGTGTCTTGGACTTGTTTCGGGTCTGGAACAACTTTTCTTCTTGAATACACCTGTGAAAATCTCTCAGAGTCATGAATTTGGACATGGGCTAGAATTGATTTAGGTTTCTGATTTGACATTGGTTTTGGAACAGACATTGGATCAGACATAGGATTTGTGGACATTGAAGGAGATATAGAATCTGCTAGGGGTATTTCTTGATTTTTATTTGAAAGTGACGGGACTGAGGGTAGGTCAAGAGAGCCAAAGTATCCCAGATCACCAAAATCTTGATCTTCCATAGATGAACTCTCCTTGTGAAGATGAGACTTTGGGAAGTATGATTTATTTTCCGTAAAGGTAACATCGATTGTGATATAAAGTATTTTCTAGGAGGATGATAACATTTATACCCTTTTTGTGTAGATGAATTACCAAGAAATACACATTTGATTGCTCTGGGATTTAATTTTCCTCGATTTTGGTTATGAACATGAACAAAAGAGGTACAACCAAAGACTCTAGGTATGAGACCATTAGATATGCGGAAAGAGGGATAAAATTGATAGAGAACTTCCATAGGAGTTTTATACTTTGATATCTGTGAGGGCATTCTATTAATCATATATGTAGCATTAAAGACAGCTTCTCCCCAATAGAATTTAGGGGCATTCCCTTGGATTAATAATGCCCAAGTAGTGTTTAAGTAAATTGGTCGTTTTTTCTCTCAGCAATAACATTTTGTTGTGGTGTGCTGACACATGACGACTCATTATTAATACCTTCTTTTTGGACATAAGGTGATAAATTTTGGTTAAAGTAATCTCTTGCATTATCACACCTAAACATTTTAATTTTTACTCCCAACTGGTTTTGAATCATTGAATGAAAACTAGGGATGATAGTACTCACATCAGATTTTTATTTGAGTTAGAATATCCATAAACCTTAGTACAATCATCAATTTATGAGACAAACCATCGAGACTCCGAAATATTTGGAATTGTGGACGGTCCCCAAATGTCACTATGAATCAAATCAAAAGGATGAGAACTTCTGTTATTATTAATAGGAAAGGATACACAAGTATGCTTTGCAAGCTCACAAACATCACAATGAAAATCTGTAATATCCAATCCTTTAAAA
Organism: Embelia ribes; assembly: GCA_001753735.1. Classification (NCBI taxonomy): domain Eukaryota; kingdom Viridiplantae; phylum Streptophyta; class Magnoliopsida; order Ericales; family Primulaceae; genus Embelia; species Embelia ribes. The sequence continues at coordinate 11,412 of MKEJ01028105.1, forward strand.
CAAAGAAGGAAACATAACATTTATGAGTTTAAATGATGGATGACCAAGACAAAAATGGTGGAGCCAAATGGCATCTTTATTAAAGGAACTAAGAAATGACATGGACAAATTTTTCACGACTCTTTTTGAAGTTTTCAATGTTTCAAGATAGTAAAGACCATTCATTTCCTTAGCAAGTCCAATCTTCCTCCTCGAAACCTGATCCTGAAAAACACGGTTGGAAGGACAAAATATTGCACAACATTTAAGGTCTTCTGTAAGTTTTTGAATTGAAACGAGATTTGTCAATAATTTTGGTATATGATGACATCTGTAAGGATGAGAGAAGGTGTGAGATAAATATCTCCAATTCCTGCAACAGTAGCAAGAGAACCATTTGCTACGACAATTTTCCTACTACTAGGACACAGGGCATAGGTTCTAAAATATTGTGAGGTATAAGTCATGTGATCGGTGGCTCCCGAGTCAATTATCCAATGGTTGACAAAACACTTATCTGAGACATGTAATCCAAAAGAAAGTGGATACTTACCTGAGAGTGGCAAAGAGCATGCCCCAGAAGACTTCTCAAGAGATCTTAAAAGATCTCTAAGTGTTTCAATCTCCTTACTATTGAATCCTCCTCTCTTATCCATTCTGTTGATCATTGGTTTGCTCTGTTAGATGAGCCGTAGATCTCTGTTGTCCTCCCCTGTTTCCCCAATCTAGGCTTGATATTGAAGGTTTACCATGCAACCTCCAGCACTGCTCCTTAGTATGCCTTGGTTTTTTACAATAGGTGCACTACAGGTTATCTTTGTTTTCTTTCAACTGATTATCCTTCTTGTCTTTTCCTCTTTCTTGTTTCTGGAGTTGTTTGGGTTCGGTTTTAGTCACCAATATTAATCCTTCTACAGCTTCGGGCTCAAGCATTATACCCCTTCTGCTTTCTTCAGCCCGAACTAAGGAAATAGCTTCCTCCAATGATGGTAGAGTCTCTTTGCCGAGTATTTGAACCCTAACCTAATCAAACTCAGGGTTAAGTCCAGCCAGAAAGTCATATAATCGGTATTTCTCAATGAAATTCTTCAACGTGGAAGCATCTTCTGGGCATTTCGTCTCAAATACACTATAGAGATCAAGTTCCTGCCACAATCCCTTCAATAAGTTTGCATATCTTGTCACCGATTTGCTTCCCTGTTTGGTTGCACTTGTTTTTTTCTTAATATCACACTTGGGCAGTATCATATGCTTTCGAATAGGTTTGACGAACGAAGTCCTAGATCTCCTTTGTAGCAGTTAAAAACATACAAGTGTTGCTAATTGTTGGATCCATCGAGTCCCATAGTCAGGACATTATCATTGAATCAACTTCATCCCATGCTTCAAAAGTTGGGTTTCCCTATTTTGGCCTTGTCCCGAGAAGGTGATTGAGTCTGCCTTTCCCTTTCAAGTATGTTTTAACGAATTGAGACTTAAGATAATTTTTCTCGGTAAGTCTGTATGTAGCCCAAATATTCTGCAGATTCCCAATCTTTTGATTTGGATTGACTTCTTCTGATTTACTAGGATTATTTGAAGAGCTTCTTTCTGACTCAGACATGGTGAATTACAAAAGAAAAAACTCGAAGATAGGTTTAGAAGAGACGAAAAAAATGAATCACAGCAATGAAGGCTAAAAGGAATAGGCAATCATACAGCAATGAAGGCTAAGGAAAAGCGTGCAGCAGTAAAGACTACGATATCATTGATGAATAGATGGAGATACAACTATGAAGGCTGCGATTCTAATTGCTTATTGCGAAAAGGGATAATGATAGGACCCCAAAAAATCCTAGGGCTCTGATACCATAACGTAAAAAGAAGAATATGTATTCTTTTTTTTTTAAAAGGATGAAAGATGCACATTTATATATAACCTATTCTAGGATAAGAAGATGGGAAGCTATACAAATCAAATCCCAGTAAATCGGGAACTACCTAAAGTTACAAATTCCATGATTTAAGGGATTGGAATAAAACTCTCCCAATTAATTATATACAAATTGATTTATTCCCTATAATGCCTATAATTCAACAGCCGCACCTTTGCCTTGACCAACCACTCCGCCTTTTACTCTCCATCTTAAGAGCGGAACCCCGATGATTGCGGAGCACTATCCATCTTCTGAGTTTCCTCATTGATGATAGCATCGCGCCCCTTTTCCCCGCCGCGCCACTAAGAGTTGTAACCAAACCGTTCCAACTATTTGGTAGCGAGGCTAACAAAGTCAAAGCTTTAACTTCGTCATCGAAATAAATCCCAACTGAGCTTAATTGGGCAATGATTTCCTTGAGCTTATTGACATGCTTCAAAACCGAAGCACTTTCATCCATCCGAGTATTAAATAAGCATCGAATATGATGTACCTTATTCACCAAGGAAGGTTTTTCATACATCTCTTGCAACGCTTCCACGAGAGACATGGCTGTCGCCTTGTCCGTAACATCAAAGGCCACGTCACGCGACAAACACAACCTCACCACTGCAAGAGCCTTGCAATCCAAGACTTCCCACTTGTTTTGCTCCATATCCTTCGGCTTCTCCTTCAATAGTTTCCACAAATCCTTCCCGTAAAGAACATTGGTGATCTGCATCTTCCAGAAAGCAAAATCCGACCCATTGAATTTGTCGATCACAATATTGTCCCTTGAATTCTCCATGGCGATTTCTTCCAAAGCAACAAACCCTAAACCAAGAGTTCTACCCCAAGCACAATGCCTATGCTCTGATACCACTTGTGGATAATCTGCCCCTAACAATCTTGGAGTAGGACCAATTATCCGTGCAAGAACACGGAAGCAACAACAATGAAAAAAGAATCACCAAAACGTCAAGCAAGAAAACAAAACAAAACGAATAATAGATAGAGAAAACACCGCCAAAGCCATTACTGGCAAAGACCCCCACAAGCTTTATTATAACTAGATTAAGGTTGCAATAAATGTTTCCGCTCACCACCTAGATTACCCGAAGATTTGTCTTGAAACAATCCACCAATAACACCTCTTGGATTTTTCCCATCTCACACCTCTCTAGGATTTTCCCCTTTGAAAACCCTTTCAAAGCACTCTCAATAATTGTTTGAGCCTCACAGTTACAAGTGTTTTTAAATCTCATTCCGTAATATACATTCTAGGTAGTATATATAGGGTACACAAGAAAATAAAGTTCAAACAGGGAAAAAAATCTTTTAAACCGCAACAGGAAACTTGGCTGATCGATTGGAACTATGTTGGGCGATCGATCAGACTAATGTAACAAAAACATAAAAAAGTTTGATCAATCGTAAAGGCCCTCGGTGATCGATTATAGACACATGCTACATATACCGAGCTTTAATTAGATTCTGAAATTGCCCACAAGGTTCCTGAAATCCCCGTCGTCGATTTTCCAACATCTATTGCGCACCGGATTTGAGCTAATCTCCCAACAACAAATGATATGGAAACTTGGTAAGTTTTTCTAATAAAAATTGATTAGCTTTGATCATTTAAGTGTCAATCCATAATTTATTCTCAGTACTCAGCATCTGGCAGAATTTTATTACTGCTGTATGATATTGATAGTCTTCTTCCTGATGAAGTTAAGGATGGCATTGAGACATGAAAAGTTGATCCTACAATAACAGTTCCCTAACAAGGACCTTTGGCTATTAGCCTACTAAGTACTTTTTCTGGTGTTAAAGTTTCTCTTTCACAAAGGAAGTATTATTCTTGATTTACAATATGAACATGTATGCTGGAAAAACTAAAGGTCTCCATTCATCTAGGATCCCTAAAATTGAGCGTATGCCTGACTAGGGTTAGTTAGGTGATCAGCCTGGTGAACCTGATCCTAAGAGTTATTATAGAACGGTCGATAAGTTGAATTATTTCTTAAGAAAACTAGATCTTTCAGTGGCTACCAGAGTCGTAAACGTTTAATGTTTAGTCATCGGATTGCTAGTTGCATTCAAATCTTGGATTCATAGTCATACGATTCATACCAGGTTCATGGGCTATAGCTGCAGATTGTACTATTTTCATTGTGTTGTGATCTTGTATTATGGAAGCTAAGCAGCAGAATGTGGTTGCTCGATTTAATGTAGAGTTTGAGATAAAGTTATGGCATACACTGCTTGTGAGTTACTTTGGTTGAAACTTATTTCTTAAAAACTTGGGGTAAAAGTTCTTAGCCTAAGCGGATGCATGATACTTTTGTTGCAGTTCATATCGTGTTGGACTGTTAGGTCTTGTTTCCATTATGGATAACATACAGTAATGTTAACTTGGGCTAACATACTTTCACTTTCATTTGGATTGTCTATGGTAGGGGTGTGGGAAAGTGGATATTGAGGCTTATGCAAGAGTTTTTTGAGGCCAAGTCTGGTTCTTCTCAGGATGAAGATATAATATCTCAGGATGAAGATGTAATAGCAAAAGGTAATTACTAATTAATTGGGTTACGTTTAATATATGTTTCTTGATTTGATTAGTGGCTTCTGTGAATCTCTATGACTTCATATTTCAGGGAAAAGACCTAAAGGGACCAAACGTTATGTGCCTCAAAAGAACTCGGTGTCATATGCCCTCCTGATCACTCTCTACAGGTAGGAGACAATGTTTTTTCTTTTTTTTACAATTTCCTTTTTGAGAAAACAAATGTATATGTCCTCTTTCAACATTTATAAATGCTAGGGGGATCGCAAATGGTAGTGATTTTATGCGTAGACAGGAACTTATTGATGCTGCTGAAGCAAGTGGACTCTCTCGTGTGCCAATTTTGTATGTTCATTCTTCTTGTTATTAAGCTCGTAATTGTAAACATTCATGCTCATCATGACATCAATCTTCCCCACCTTCTCTTTCCTAACCGGCTTTTCTTAGGCCAGAAAACGGAAAAGGGAAGTCTGGACAATTGGGAAGCTCTTCAAGGGGCTGGTATAGTGGTTGGAGTTGCATGAAGACGCTAATTACAAAAGGTTTGGTTGCCAAATCTAGCTGCCCTGCAAAGTACGATTGCCTTTCCTCTCCTTTTCTTCACTATCTCAGGATGTGCTTGATTTAACTTATTTGGTGATACTGTTTTTTCTTCTAAACACCGCAATGCTATTTTATTTTATTGAAAGAGAAGATATATAGCAGGTACTGAGAGGGCTTGGTTTCTTTTGGCTTATTCATTTTTTGAGAAGCTATCTTTGCTCCTTTTGTGTTGCACCAAGCTCATTTAGACTTATGGAGCGCTAGTTTATTTCAAAATCTGAGGTTACAGTGTTATGCTGCTATAGTGTATTTCTATTTGTCCTGAAGTATGGCAAACATCAAAATATTGTATTCTCTTAATTTTGTAGGCCTGGTTTTTCTGCTCGTAATTATCCATTTATAATAGATGAAGTCACTTAGAATACAAGGATAATTATGTTTGCAGTTTTGAGATATGTTTTTTGTCATATCATACATAAGAACTCAGTTTTTTTTTCTTCAAATGTTCCATTTCTTATTCTTTTAAATTGGTGACTTGTTACTAAAGAAAGTAACCCTAGTCAATATGTTAAACTGATCCAATCTCTGGTGATAGAAAGTGTTGAGTTGCATGTTCTTCAGTAAATTGGGAAGGATTCTATATAATTGATTAATATGCACTTCATGTTTGACTAGCAATAATAAAAGTAAAGAAATGTTTCTACAGATACATGCTAACTGTTGAAGGCCAAGAAGCAGCACGTGAATGTCTTTCAAGATCTGGACAAATTGATTCGACAACCACAAATGGACGTATAAATCCGGGGACAAACAGTGATTCAGATCATGAAGCTACTCAAGCTTATATGGCAGAAGACATGCAAGTAGGATCTGTTAGCTTAAGTTTGCCGAAGAAAACAATTGATGTTCCCCCTCAATCACTCGACAGGGTATATTTACATGATACTGAGGTTCCTAACTTTTTTACATAATGATCTTGTTGGCCCTAGCTCTACAACTTAAATGGTTGTTTTCTATCCAAAAAACTAACGAAGAAAAAGAGAAAAGTCGAAAAATAGAAGGTAAAAGGCGGAAGAAAAGTCTTGCAAAAAGGTTCTTCTGATTAGCTGTACAAAATAAGGGGCAGATGTCAGTAGGGATGGTCAGGCTGCCTTTTTTTCTAGAGTTCTGTTTTATCCTTAACATTATTTAAAGTTTTGCTTAGCAAACTACTAAAAGCAATAACGTGTTATATATTATTACCTAGAGAGAAGTTAAAAACTAAAAGAAAAAAAATCCAGCCGTTTTACATGTTTGTAAGAAATTTATTTTTGTCATTGGAGAGACTAACAGGTATTCACCAGTTCAAAGATTTGCACAATCTTTGAATTCTTATGTTATTTAATTATTATTGCTGTTTATTTTTTCCATCTTTTTTCATGCTTTCGCGATAGTGAGGGATTTCTTTGAATGGCCTCGAAAATTTTGTTTTGTATTCAACTCAACAGACTAACTATTCTTAATTAAGTACGCTCAACTTAACGGAACTTATTTTGGCATCCATTCTTTGGTGGACCTCTATTTCTTCAAAATAGGGCTTCATTACTTTCTTCACTGTTTCGACCAAGGTTGTTAAAATAGAGATTTTACGTAGAATCGGTAGAGGGTCTGTAAAATCGAATCGTAAAATCGTAAGATTTTACCGAAAATATAGATTTGACCTTCAAAATTTGTTCTCGTTGCTTAGAA
>MKEJ01028116.1:0-14257 GCA_001753735.1 Embelia ribes
AAGTTTTGGAAATACTTTTGGCCGAACCACTTAAGATAATTTTTTTACCAATAAAATTTAAGAATTTAATTGCTAGATTCTAATTGTGTAGAAGTTTGGTATTATTGTCTATTTCCTTTTTTCTGGTAGTTTAGAGCATGTAATCCAAAATACTTATTAAATTTTACCAAATAATACTTTTAATAATTTATTTCTATTTTTTAAGTGTGCTTTTAAAAGCATTCTTATAGGTATACGTTTAAAAGCTATTTCTATTTTGCTGATATTAATTACTAAATAAGCTATATTTTAGTAAAAAAATAAGTAATGCCATACTGACCCTTAATGATGTAAAAACTTGTGTACAATTTGCAGAGAATAATTAGATTCCTATACACTTTCAAAGGGGAAAAAAAAAGATTTCTATACTTTATTGGTAAAGAAAATCTGTTAAGTGGGTTGGGCCAGAAGCATTTTCAAAAATATAATTACTCAAACAGTCCCCATTATTTCAACAAAATTGTATATATATATATATATATTTTTTTTTTTTTGGAACTTTACAAAATTGTATATGGTCATTGTAGTTTAAGTTAATATGATTGTAGTTCTCAAATTTCAATACAATGACAGGTGAGGTCCAAAATGTTTATGAAAAGTGACATAATTTATTCCTTCTATAGAGAATTTTTTTTTCACTTTCAAAAATTTTAAAAGTTCCCCAAATAGGAAACATATATGTGTGTGCGTGCGCGCGTGTTGAATTGTTTATGATGGTATCTTTATAGCATTTTTATTATAGGATGAATAATGTCAAAGCGATCAAATCTGTCACCTTCTGTAAAAATTGAAGACTAAATCCATCACTTTACCATATTTTGGGGATTATTACTATTTTAAATGAAACTATAGGAACCTAATAGATAGATAGATAGATAGATAGATAGATAGATAGATAGACAGACAGATAGATAGATGGAAAGAGAGAGAGAGAGAGAGAGAAGGGATAAATTATGTCACTTTTCTGTCATGTTCCTTGAAATCTGTGGACTACAATCATGATAACTTAAACTATAGTAACCATATACAATTTTGTAGAAATCATGAGGACTGTTTAAGTACTTAAAGTTTTGAAAATGCTTTCGGCCAGACCACTTAATGTATCTTTTTGCCAATAAAATTTAAGAATTTAATTCCTCTATAAACTAAGGGTGTCAAAACGGTCTGGGGCCCGCGGCTCATTATGGGCCAGCATATGGCCCACTCATTTATAAATGGGCTAGCCAAAGACTGATAATTTTTAATTTTTGAGCCGCGGTCCATTTAGGCCCATTTATAAGCCCGCGGGCCAGGTAAAAAAATCTGTTTAGGGCCTATTTTAAAATTTTAACATATATTATTATTAAGCATATATTTATGAAAATTATATATGTGTAGTATATATTTTAACTTTCTAAATGTAATCTTTCAAAAATGTTATTTACATAATCAGTACACAATGTGGATTAAAAATTTTAATATGCATAGTGATTTGACATATTTGTGAAGGTATCTAATAATTTCTTTTATAAAGTTGTGAGTTTTTAATTTTTATTCATAATCTTAATTGTAATGTTAGTTTTTTTTATTCATAATGTTAATTTTTTATAGAGTTGTTAGTTTTTAATAATAGTTTTTAATTTGACAGACTTGTGGAGGTTACTTGATGGAATCTAGATATGCCACTGTTAATTGTAACAATATGAAAAATAAAATGGTTCTATGAAGATTTGAATCTAGGATAATGGATCTAACTAGTGCACTTTTTCAATCCAAAATAAATATAAATTATTCTTTTAATTAAACAGATTAATTTTTCAAGAAGAACAGTACTTTAACATAATTTTTTAGAAAAAAAAAACAACCTTAACTTCTAAAAAATCTAAATTCATATTATTTATTTTTTAATTTTAAAAAATTAAGTCACGAACTGACCCGGCCCGGCCTAGCTACAGTAACAGGCCAACCAGGCCACGAGCCGACCCGACCCATTAGGCTAATAAACGGGCTGGGCCACCACTACTCTATACTAATTGTGTTGAAGTTTTTACATCAATTGATATTACTGTCTATTTCCTTTTTTTTCTTTTAGTTTAGGAGCATGTAATCCAAATACTTGGCAAATTTTAAAATTAAAAATAATACTTTTAATAATTTGCTTCTAATTTTTTAACTGTGTTTTTAAAAAGCATCCTTAGGGGTGTGCTTATAAAAGTTGCTTCTATTTTTCTAACATTAATTACTAAATCAGCTATATTTTATTTACTACATTTACCTTACATACCTATTTTCACAACAAGAACATCACTTTATCAATTTTAGTTTTCTAACTTACTTATTTTCATAATTCATAATATCAAACTATAAAAATACATGTTTATTTATTTTCTGAAGGCAGAAATATCAACCACTATTAGAGTACTATAATTAGCTAATTCATCTCCACACGACTCAATATGTGTGATGATAATAGTTTCAAATTGTGTATTAACGCAGGACTTCAAAGATACATTTCAAACAATCTTCATTCACACGAGTTTGATAATTACATTCTGAGCCTCTTATTGCTTAAGTTATACCAGAATTATGCCCCTCAAATTTGGTGAGTTACAATTTGTTTCCATATTTCAAAATATAAGGAGACAAGAATGGGCAGTTTGCCTACCTAATAAATTAGTGACGCCCCTATTAAAGCACCAACGAAAAATAAACTTTACTACGATAAAACACAGACAAAAAAAAATATATAATAGAAAATAAATAAAATAGAGTGGAAGTATTAGTATGTATCAAAATAAGAAGAGAGTTGTAAATTTTTCAAACCATTTGCCAAAAACATTTAACACGGCTAACCATATATTGTGAAAACGACGAAAATTTGTGCACTGAATTTAAAATTACTCAAAAGATTTATATGTACAAAATCATGTTTCCAAATTGTACAAGTACCGTATAGTTATTTGTTAGTTGATCTTATTTAAAAAAATAATAGTAAAGCACAGGATGTAAAGTCATCATTACAAATTGCAACTACTTCTTTATTATTTATGAATGTTCCATATAATTTTAACATTTTCATTTAAAATACAACCTTGTTCTAGTGCAAAATAATTAGTAAAAGACCTTGTTACAGTGAGCAATAGAAAAAGGCACTAAGATCATACATACGTACATATGTTATATATCACAACTGCAAGTGTTTCTATGTACGCTCATTCGACTATAGGTGTAGCCCATATGAAATGATGAGAATCACAAAATAAATAAAGTATTTTTTTGATAAACAAATAATGCAAATTTTGCAGTCTTCGTTCAAATTTTTTATCTAGTTTGTATTGTATACATGCATCTTTAACGGTTTAAAGGAATTGATAGACAATAAAAAGGCCAAATATTAATATTGAAACGGTCAAGACGTTTCCGTGTGTTTTTGCGTAAGTGATTTTGTACATTTTTGCCCGACAGAAAAATATATTTTAATTGGACTGACTTCCTCATGGTTGAGAAGTAAAAGTCGTGGAACAATAATGAAACTTTGAATTCAAAATTAATGTTTTAATTTCTATCATACATTATATATAATGCTTGCACTTAAGCTCATGTACTTTTTGTTATAAATTTTTTCATATTCAGATTCGATATTCAAACGGAAAAAAGAAAAAGAAAAGAGAATTGTACAATTGGATCGATATTGAAAACTGAAAATTGAAAAATCTGCAACTGAACATTATTTTGAGTAAAACTTGCCCTGAAATATTAAAATAGCAATGTGAAATGTTAATTTTTCCTAAATATGGAGATTATGGTGCGCGGTAATATCACGAGTAAAACTTGCTCTGAAAAATCTAGCGTCAGATTTTTTGGTTTTACTATTTTGTGTAACTTCGTTATCATTTAAGGGTTCTGAGATGAAAAATATATATTTTTATACATATATACTATTTATATATATATTTTTATTTTCATAAAAAGAGAATTTTAAGAACCTACAAAAATGTTAAGACTAGAATGTTATTACAATTAATATTGAAGTTATTACAAACTAACTCTAAGAGTTCTTAAGATAATTTACGAAAGAAGCTGCCTTGTGAACGTGGTTGGAGCTTAGGCGTGCCATTTATTTTGACTTGAATAAAGAAAATACTTTATGGTCAATATCTTGTTTTGACAAAAAAATTGATTGATCAAGATATTTTTTTTAAATAGAATTAGATAATTTATTTCAAGATGATATATACAAATCATTAATAAATAATTAAAAAAATAGGTAAGTCAAATCATCAGAATTTATGCATGTATTATATGCAGCAAGAATATTTTATAGATTTATTGACTATGCCTTATTTTGGAATAGTACATTATCAACCAGCTGAACTTTGAGATGCTGGAATTTGACTGTAAGTAATTTGATTCCTGATTAATTATTTATCATTTTGAGTTCAATGTTAATTTTTTATTTCAATTTTCATTAACTTTTAAATAAACTTTTATAAACAACTCGTTTAATTTTGAAAGTGTTAAATATCGATCACATTTGATAATTTTGGAGTGAATTTTAAATTTGGAATGATTAAGATATTTATGATGACACATCGAAGTTAATGATTAATAGAGACAAAATAAATTTTTAATGAGACATTTAGTATTTATTTTAAGATAAATTTTATTTATAATATTAATCACATGAAATACATACATATATATATATAGATAATGATATATATTGTACTTATTTCGAGCGGCTCGCAAGTGTAACGAGCTGAGCTACTCTATGCTCAAGCCCGGCTCACTAATTCTATCGAGCTTGAGCTCGGCTTATCGAGCCGAGCTCGAGCAGCTTGGCTCATTGCTAGCCTTACATGGACGGAATGGAAGATGATAAATGCTACTGCATTGAGCCTTAGAGTTTTAGGAGCTGGCTTCTTGTTTAAACGGTATCTGAATATCATAGTTGCTCCATGTTTGAATATCATAATTGCTCTATGTTTAAACTTCTCCTGAAATTGATATTAGTGATGTTTAAAGGCCTAACTTGAAATTGATACAGAGCTTTAGAAGTAAGCTGTTTGAGAGACATTCATTTGATTATGCTGGCTTCTTTGAAGAAAATACTGGGAATGTGAAGAATGCTTTGTGTAGATGAAAGATGTCAATTCTACTTTCTTATTTTTGTGGTAGTTTTATGGAGATTAAGGAATAGAAAATCTTGTCATGGGATAAACATTGCTTCATGTAATTCCAAATGGATTTTTCTCATTGCCATGTTTTTGAGGCTCAAGTAAAAATGCGTTTTTAGTTGTTCTAGTGCCCTTTTTGTTAATGTGCTTCCTTTGTTCCATCTTTTAATGGCTTAATAAATTTTCAACAAGGGTGCTTTGATTTATAGTTCCCTTTTAGTTAACATGTTTAGCTGCAGGCTTTCATATTGTTATACAAGCAGGGTAATGTGTACTCATCTGTCCATTGTGCAGCTCATCTAAACAGTTCATTATTATTGTGTCGAAGAGAATGGCAACTCCTGAAAATGAAGATAAACCACAAGCAGGAAAAGACGATACTCAACAGGCAACAGAATCTTCAATTGTTGGATTGAGAGGGTTGATAGAAGGGCAGTATCGGAAAATCAAAGAGAATGCGGAAACTTATCCATATGTATGGGGTTCCTATATCGTCGTGTATGGTACATTGGGCCTTTGGTTTACCTATAGATGGAGGAAACTCCGTAAAACTGAGGATAGGATCCGTGTCCTTCAAGAAAGGCTTCGGAAGGTTGTTGAAGCTGAAAAAATTGCTGAAGCTGAAAAGGCATCGTCATCTAGCATTAAATCTGCTGATAATTCCCCTGGGAAATTGCCTTAATTTTCAGTTTGTCATAATTTTTGCCAATGTCTTTTAGCTGTATTGAATTATCAAGTCATTCCCCCCGACTCCGGATGGAAATTCAATTTTTTGCTGAATGAGAAATCGATTTGTCTATTTGCCTTTTCTGTTATTGTCTGCCTGAGTTGAGCTATGCAAAATTCTCCTGACTTCTCAGTGAACCTAAAGATAGAGTGAAATAGGAATTTAAAAGCTGTCAATGTTTTGCGTTCGCGAATGTAAAAACTTGTTTCTTCAAGCCGAGTTTTTTGGAAATATGGTTCTGCAGGTGAATTCTTCCATTTACTTTTTTGTTGTCCTTTTGTACAAGCTAAAGCTAGCTCAGTAAACAAGATGCAGATGGTGAGAATGTGTAATGGAATAAAATCGAAAAGTTAATCCCGATGAGCTAAATTTTGCATCATCATGCATTTTTCTTCTTTTTCGTTAGTTTTTACGATTTCCGTGCACCCGACATCTTGAGTCGAGGGGGCTGTGATCCACCTGGCCCCTCCATCTGCCAATGCTTGCTAAAAATGTTAATGGCTATCACCGCATAGTATATATATCATATGAAGACATGTGATTTCAGATACTCGCTGTAGTCACTGTTTAAACATTATTGAAAATGAAAGGAAGATCTTTTCGGTTTTACATTTTGTATGGAGCGAAAATGAGAAGCAAATGATTATATACTGTGAAATAAAAGGGAGCTGAAGGGTACTTTTGCAGTAGTATATAACCTGTCTCTGAGTTCTTCCAGTACGATAGAGAGAAACGAAAAGGGAAATAATTTTAAAGCAATGGCACATGCATACATTTTCGCCATTGCACGACAAGTTTTGTGGAAGCTAAGCACTGCAATTTTCCAATAGTTTGGCTTGGTGAGATTGATAATTCAATGTTGTTGATCGAAGACCAAAAGTCGATCAGCTAATAGAACTTATCTAGGAAGAAAACTCCGTCACAACCAGTTGACTAATAAAGTAATTAGTTTGTCACTATCATTTTTTAGTTTCGGAGGAAATTTGGAAAGCCTTTTAAGTCAGCAAAGTTCTGTTTTATTTATTTATTTATTATTATTTTTATTTGGTTTTGGTTTTCAAAGGTACTTCTGCTAAGTTCTGTTGGTTGTCTAAAGCAAAGAACCTTGATTTATCCCTCAACCATGAACTTAAATCCCTACCACCTTCCATTTGCAAGTTAGCATTTGCATTTTGTGTAGTGTTTAAATACCAAGAGGGTTAGGGCAATTCATTCTGAGTCAAGTCTTTGGGATTAAGAACAAAAGAGCGGTACTTGCTAGTTGCTAGAGAACAAATTACGGTGTCTAACGTCTCTCCAGAATCTAGCTATTAATGGTTCTCTAAATCTAAAGTTTGTTTATGTCGGATGATTCTATGCAATGCCTTTCTGCCCTCTGGCGTTAAAATTTAGTGACTGGAAGTGATGGTGGAAAGTCTCAAATATCTTCAAAAACTACGGATCGATGCTCAAATTCGGTGTCTCTGCCAGAGGGAATATGCATTGTCTCACTGCTCTTGAAGAAGTTGGAATTGCCCTGAATTAGTTAGAACTAAGATGCCAAAGAAATTGGCACATAATTTCCCGTATCCTAAAAGACATTCACTGATAAGATCGCCTTTCATTATCTCCCTATTTCCAATTACGAATCCACAAAATAGTTTTTACGTACTTAATGCTACTCTTCGGTATTAACACCAAGTTCATATATTGCTTAGTTAAGTCTGTTCTTCGAATATCTGTTCATATCCGAGTTATGCTTTTACTAATTACTGGTAGTAGCTTAAAGTATATTGACCATCTTTCTTTTTTTTGTAAGTCAGCCAAACCAAACCAAACTAAAGAATAAATAAGTCACCGATTCTGCACAATTTTCACATTAGAAATTGTTTTCATTTGGTTAGGTCCTTTAGGATCTAGACATTTGTTAACTTTTGTGCTTTCTTTTGCAGGCAACTTTTGATTCCCTAACGAAAAACTCGGTGAATTTACAAAGGTCATTCACGCAAAAGATATAAGAAAATCGAACGATGCTTGATCCTTTTCCCCTTGTACTATCAATATTCTAGTCTCAAAATGGAAGAGTTATTTCACAAAAACGCTTTGCCACTGTGTCAAATGTTGTGGGGGAAACAGTAATGTCATTATAGCACCCCCTGGTTTTGTCCAGAGACGAGTGACTACGGAGTAGAACTGAACTAGATCGAGCCAGTGCACCTTTACAGCAACTATCACTAAATCAACGGAGTTTGTACCCTGATCAAGTTTATAGGTCGTCGGGCATGGATAATGAGTTGTGTGTGTATCTAACACGACGAAGTTCATAAGTAGATTAAGCCAGCTGGAATTCGGTCGCATAGGTTCCAACCACTACTTGGTAATGCTCAGGAACCTGGTAGGAAAAACAGAGCAGCTGCTTAGATTACTTAATTCATTTACATACAAGCTAAATAAGTTTTTTTTCATAGTGCTCGCAAAGTGGAAATCATGTGGATATGCTTATAGCATTTTAAGGTTATTGACATGTCTTGTGTAGTTCATTTGTCTTGAAAGTCTTGGAAATTCAGTTTATACTAATAGAAACTCAATTTATACAAATACAAAAAGATATACCGTAAATATAGACCAGTTGCTTTCAATAGAAATAAATAGCACCTAAAAAATAACATATTAACGACCACACGTGATATTTAATTTTGATCCCATTAGGCTCTTCCAATTTATTAGGTTTTAAAGCTTGGGCGTTGATGATGATGTGATGGGTTCTTAATTGTAGGAATTGTGAAGTATGGTCTGATATCACCAAAATAAGATATCTTGATGCACATCCAGCAATACATAATTAAGGTCTCATTTCTTGCGCTTTATATAAAGAGAGCTTTTTGGTGTTCTGATTTTGACTATTCAAGTGGCAAATTCTTCTAGAGTATGTCCATGTCCACAGACAAACGCCTAAAGGCCAACGCCCACGGGCAACACAAGGAGCTCCATGGTTTTCAGCAAGTAATAATCTAATTACCATATCCAATTATGACATGTATATACTACCAATAAACGATAAAAATTAGAATTTCTACAAGTGTACACACTTTAAAGCCAAAATTCATGTGTCTAATGAAACCAGGAACACAACCGGAATGCTTCTACATTAGTAACATTACTGGCAATCGATGAAATAGGAACTACTAAGGAGGTCTGTCCAAAACAAATGAAGATTTGACCTTATGCAAAAACACCCCTCATAACTCACAAGCATACATACATAAAGACTAATCAGCAACCGATATAACTAAAGGGGAAAAACAAGGCTGTGGTATATATAGACCTCTTATTCAACATGGGTAAACTACCCAATATAAATAAAAATCAAGAAATTAAACTAACAAAAGTATGTTAGGGCCTCAGAAACTCATCGTTGTTCCTCTGAATATGATCAATCATGCACCCCGCAACTTCAAAGCTGGATGGTGAGCCAACATTTTTGTATGGTATACGATATTGATGCCCTTAGTTCATCTTCGATGACAAGCCACTCTGAAGAGGGAAAAATTGTCTAGTTAATAGCCAGACTTTCACAAAATGCATAAAAGTACAAATTTCATGTAATCATACATGTGTAAAAAGCAAATAAAGACAGCAGGGGAATGAGAGGTAACATGCTAACCCATACTCAAATGGGCCCAACTACAATTTCAGAAAGCTGTTTTTGCCACTGGTACCCAAATAAATCACTATATATCTATAATATAAAGTATGAGCTCGATTGTTTCAATCTGTATATGATCCTTATATGCCCCTGTAAAAGTCCTCTATGATTCTCAGTTCTAAACCATAAATTAGATGGAAAATGGATAAATTTCTCAGTTTTCCTCCACTCTCTCTCTAACGCTCTCCATCATTATTTATTCCATCAAAATAAAAATTAACAATTTAATAAATTCAAAATTTGAAATTAAAAAGATAATTATACTCCAACAAAAAATAAAATTCTTACCAAACTTTACTCAAAACTTTTATATAGTAACATTCTCTTATATGATTTGTAGCAACACTTTCATATTTTTTCATTTCTAAAGTATCGTCTTTTATAAAGGCAACTATGAATGACGCAATATGAATTTCAATTGGATGAAAGAAGTATCAACAATTTTATTCCAAAACCAAACAACTATTAACCAGGCCTTAAACCAGAATTTGGAGTTGGCTATATCAAAGAAAAATAGGATACCATGTCAGGTCATTAAGGCGAATTTCCAAAGCTACTCGTTCCTATCTAAGGCAACCAACTCATCCATTTTACTAGCAGCATACTTCTCATTTTTTCATTTGCATCCAAATTCACGTTTTTAAAGGTCTATCCCTACCTCTTCTTTCCTTTCACAAGTGCTTTTATAGGTCTCCTTATTACATGTTCAAAGCATCTTACATGTTCTCACTCATTTTTATCCTCCATTTAAGAAACCAATCTCTTCATTTTTTTTATCTTATTCCAAAACCACCAATCAGCCGCCCCCAATATATTGGGACTTTTAAGGCTTGGATAATGATCCAAAATCACCAATTAAAAATACATTAGTCACTGAAATTTTGAAACACTTCATATGTTTGGTGAATTGAAAGGACACCCTTGCAACAACTACAAACAAATTAAAGAGCTACTAAATTTAAATGTTCATGTATTGGTATTCATATATAATATCTAAGTCAATTCAAGTGTGAATAAAACCAAAAAATAAAAATAAAAAATTTGTTCACTATACCTTTAGTTGGACGCGTATTTCATATTGACTTGTACTTGAATTATTATTCCCTAGTGTACTGCAAATAGTAACAAACTGTGTGAATTCAGTAATGAGCCTAAATGAAATGATTCTCACACTCTCGAGTACAAAATACTAGGCCACCTCTCTCCTCAACATTAACAATGAATAGGTGTTAAAACTAATATTATTTAAAATCTTCATTTTTCTATTGGCTATGTGTATTTCTAAATGAAAGGAGACCCATAGTTGAAGTCCAATAAAGAGCACTATTGAATTAGACATACCCTATTTATTATATACTATATTTCCACTCTTTATTTCTACAATATGTTTTAATATGTAGGTATAAATCATATACTCTTATCAGTTCTTATAAGCTTCCTTTACAAAGAATCGAGGACTATAAGAAGAATAGCTCTCAATAAAACTTTTGAGTTGGTTGAAGACAATGCAACTTCTAATTTATGGTGACTTTTCAATCCCACTGTAAGGTTACGGACTTTTGGCTAACACCTTAAAATTACGAAATCATTGAGAACAGTGGCTTACAATTTTTGTAATTTATTAAGAGAGAGAACACAATTTGTTTTAACAAGTAATTGCAGTGATTTAGGTATCATCAGAAACTAAAAACAAAATTAGGGTGCCGTAAATCTCCAAACTTAAATGAACCATACCTTACAAAAATTAGGTTAGTCATCGAGGTAATAATAAGATCCAGCTTTTTTCTGCTCTCTGTCCTTCGTAGAGTCCATCTTGTTGATTCTTGGACGGAAATTTGTCGGGTCCCGCCTAAAGGTTATGTCCAGATGCTACAAAAAGTGGAATGAGAAGAGAGTTAAAGAAATGACATTCTATATCTAACGGTGAGCAACGAATATTTGCTTTTATCCATAGATGACTACATTGACAGAAATGGGAAACCAAAGTTAAGCTAGGGAGGAGGCAGAGATATTGTCGTTAGTCGAACATACCGACAAAAATAAATTCATCCCGGTCAAGAGAGACTGAGATGCATTTGCAGTACAATCCACGGACGGCTTCCCCTCATATACAATGACCCTGTCTGCCAAATAAGTTGCCATTATGAAATCATGTTCCACAACAAATGCAGTCTTCTTAGCATGAAGAATGAATCTCTTGATGACTTTTGAGGCAACAATACGCTGCTCAGAGTCAAGATATGCACTCGGTTCGTCAATCAGATAAATATCTGCAGGCTGCAATAAAATCCAATATTCCATGTCAAATAACTAGCGTGATACAGACAAACATAATAACACCGGGCGGTCCAAAAAACATTTGTCAATATCAATTATACTTACGCCCCAAGAAACTACAAGAAAAATTGTGCCTAGTACACACTGGGCGATCAAATAAGTAAAACTTCATCTAGTAATGATATATATACAGTTCATCCCCTCAAAAAGTTCGCATAACAATTGTAACACCCCACACCAAATGGGCAAATACAATCATCCCTTCCATTATTTTTGAGAAGCGGCACTGCTGCTGCATCAATCTTTCCGGAGTATTGTGAAACTGTACATTGGGGATGAAGATGAGTCAGAGAGAAAAGACGAAACTTTCGGGAGAGGACAACGAAGACAGCAAAAAGGTGTCCCGGACACGGTATCATGTTTCATTTTTGGCTTACAACAAATTAACACAAGCGCTGAAAAGGCATATTTAACTAGAGGGCCATTTGAAACAATACATCCAAATATGAGTAGAAAGGGACAAAATGGAACTGCCTGTGTCAACCACTTTAATAAGAAAAAGAAGATACTTCCACATTCGTTGAGAAGTATTTTGCTCCAAATCACATATATAGACTGACAAAATTAACTAATTTGAACTGAGGTTTGTGGCGCATAGGAGGATTTTGGAGGGAAGCTGGTAGTTTTCTCTTGGTTCTGTGATTTATAAAGGCAGCGGCGGATTCACACACAAGTTTCGTTATCATACTTTTTGTATTTCTAGTTTAATTTTTGGTGTATAATCACAAGAACATAGCACATATCCCATTTTTAGTACTTTTTGCGGACTAGATTTGACAAATGTTGAACGATCTCACCCAATTGCTAAATATTCAAAATGGGGGGAACTTTTAAGATGAAAAATAAAATAAAATAAAAAACAAACAAACAAACAAGGACGGAATTGCAATAGAGCAAAAGGGCTCGATTGATGGCCAGATAATCACCTTTCCAAGGCACAGGCACAACGCAACTCTTTGCAGTTCCCCACCAGAAAGGTTCACAACTTCTTGATCCATTAATTGCTCAATCATAAGAGGCTTCATCACATCTGACACGAATTGAGGATGCATATATGAATCACGAATTCTTTGATGCAGCAAGTGCCTGACAGTGGATTGAAACTTCGGACTGATCTTTTGGGGCTTGTAAGAGACATTAAACTCAGGTATATCCACCTCAGAACCTTCAACTGAATCAGGTTTCAACAAACCAGCCTGGAAATGTCCAACAAAACAAATCGATGAAACTATTAACTAAAATAGTAGAGCATTAGATGGGAAACGTAAGTAATGAACTAGCAAGAAAGTTTACCAGCATGCGAATGAATGTTGTCTTCCCTGTACCATTCTCACCAAGCATTACAACAATTTGAGAATCGGTGAATTCCCCTTCAACCACACGAAGCTTGAAATTACCCTGGGTTTTGCACATGGTTGGGTACTTGTAACGTGCATATGTTTCAATTTCCTCGGTACTTTCCTGCGGAGTCTCTGCAACCTAAGGAAAAAGAGAATCTTAGTAAAGGAAGCTGATATTAGTCAGGAAACTAAAACAACAAAAGTTTATGATAGTTTTACCTTGAAAGTAAGGGATTCGTCACGGAAACGAAGATTTTCTGTAGGGACAAATCCCGCCAAAAATATGTTAATTCCTTCTCTCACTGAAAAGGGAAGTGTAACAACCCCATATGCACCAGGCTTCCCATATAGACAACAAATGAAGTCTGACAAGTAATCTAGAACGCTGAGATCATGCTCCACAACGATTACATAACTGAAATTGAAGTGTCAACAGAATTAAGCTTTTACTAATAATAATCAAAAGGGAACATTTATAACTTGTTTCGTCAAAGGTTGAATAATTAGCATTGTAGTACCCAAAAACAACTCTCCTTAAACGATAGATTCTTTAGCAGGTAAAGCAAATGAGCTTTGATTAAACACAAAAAGTAAGAACATGTTGGCAGATAACGGATAAAAAAGTGCTTAGAAGTAGTGCAGCCACATCTTTGAAAAATGGTTACAAGCTAGCACCAAAACCCCAGAAACTTCAAACAATGAAAGCAATGGCGATTGAGAAGAAACAAACCTATTAGGTCTCAAAAGAGACCGGATTACTTGGGCAGCTTTAAGCCTCTGCTTCACATCAAGATAACTCGAGGGCTCATCAAACATAAATATTTCTGCATTTTGAATAGCCACAACAGCAATAGCAAATCTCTGAAGCTCTCCACCAGATAAGTCACCAACATTACGGTCGAGGACCTGATTTAAGTCAAGATCAACACAAAGGCTTTCTTTCAACCCCCTCTCATCTTTCTGATCAAGCACT
>MKEJ01028126.1:0-11165 GCA_001753735.1 Embelia ribes
AAATATTAACGAGAAAAGTGCCAAAGATCTAGGCTTATATCGTGCAAAAAAAAATTATAATTTAGGAAGCTTGTTAGTTTTTATATATTTAGTATTGCTTAAAAAATTTATAATCTATATTTTATTGCTTTTTGATATTATTTACTTAATAGTGAAAAACTGGAATTCAAATTATTATTTAATATTTAAATTTTTATTTTTTTTTTAACTCTTAAATTTTATTTAATAATGTGCACTTTCTATTTAGCTTAGCCTTTAGTCTAGTATCTTTTCTATTAATGAAAATAACAATCTTAATAGTGTGGTAAAAGGGAAGGGCAAAATGGTCCAAAAATGAAATAGGGGAATCTCGGGGATGAAATTGATAAAAATCAAAACTTTGGGACTAAATCGATAAAAGGTGAAACCTCGGGGGTGTTTTTGATATTTGCTATAATACTTATGAGCAAGAATTTTACTACGGTCAATGGCGTTACTTTAAACAAAACTCTTTAAGCTTTGTGAATTATTTTGTAGATTTTGAAACATTACTTCGAAGCTGTAGAGTTTTTGCAACCTATTGAAAATTAGCAAATTATTTTATTGAAAGGTTACACAATGCTATTAAAAAAAACGCTTCGCTATATCCCATGTCCCAATACCCTAAAAGATGCCTTTCTCTTGGCGTTAAAAATAGAAACTCGGTACAACCGCTTAAACAAATTTAGGTATGGAGACATCGATATTGTTAATTCTATAGCAGAGCAAGTCAAGTTCAATTGCAACGATCAGAAAGCACAAATCGTCGAATCGTTAGAACCACATGACCTGGATATTCTTAAGAGGATGGCATTCCAAAAAGAAAATTTGCTCATCCGTTTGAAAACTATTAATGACAAGAGCAATTCTAAAATCACGCAGGTTTCAGATGTGTTTGCCTCATAAATTACTGATACAATTGAACAAGGGGTTGAACTTACGGAGGATTATTTGAAGGGGTTTGATGAGCATATAAATGAGGAGCAAATACTTGGGCAGTTGGATGAACCATTAGCACTGCCTCCTAAAGGTGAGATAAAAGTTGAAATGGAACAAATCCCCAGCAAAATTGAAGAAGTAGTAGAGATTGTCCCAGATTTTTCTAGGGAAGAGATAATTTGTGAGATTTAAGAACAATGGAGATATTGGAAATTTGCACTTTAAGCCATGAACTAATTATAGTGATCCATTTTAGATTAGTTCTTTTCTAGGATGCATGAAAAAATATTACTGCCATTTTTTTGGAAGTAAATTGCACTATCACATAGAGACTGAAGGTGGTATATCTTTCTCGATGGTTCCATTTGATATTTTGGTTAATTTGTATGCACAGAAGTTTGTTTGGGTGTCTTGCCCTTGTGGTATGTCATGGGATTATTCGGATCAAAAAAAGATATTGCGCACATATTGGTATAATCGCAAAGTCAAGTTCAAGTGGGATGCTCATGCTAATGTATGGTGGATGATTGGATTGCAACTGCTCCCTCTTTTTGAAACTATCAAGTTCGAGGTCGAACATTTCCCAAGCGGGGAAAATGATTTGACATTATGATTTATTTATTTATTTGAATAAGTTAGTCTTTTATTTAGTTCAATAAGTCAGTCTTTTAATTATTAGTTATTTCATAGTTAGTCATTAGAGTTATTAGGTAATAGTTTATTACCTAGTCTAATAATAGGAAATACCTAATGGGCTTGGCCCAATTACTTTCCTTATATATATATATATATATATTAGGCGTGTGAGAAGTTGTTATTAAGATTTCAAAATTGATTATATCAAATTAAAAAATTGTGTTTTGTATTCATTTCTCTTCTATTACTCTTATTTTCTTCTATATTCTTTATTCTCTTTAATTGGTTCTACATCAATTTAGTTTTAAAAACTATGTATAAAACACGAAAGTCTCACATAATTTAGAAAAATGTTTATTGTACCGAGAATTAAGGTATTTGGATTTGACAGAAATGGAAGGCTTTTCTCCATTAGAAAATGCCAAATGGAGTAATTAAGGGGAGTTCATTAATTTTTTTTTATAAATTAGGGATCTAGATTAAGAAAATAAAGCTAGCGGCGGAGTTTTGATACAAGTCAGTTTGTACTAAAATAATACAAATATCAATCACAAACCGATAAGTGCCAAGTGAGAGAGAGAATCACAACCGGTTTTGTCTTTCCTAATTGGCGCCTATTTATTATTTTGTGATTAATGTTCGCACTATTTTGGTGCCAACTAAATAGTACCAAAACTCATGCTTTCAATAAATATAAAGAATCAATGATAGATCAGATACAGCTGCTGACACGTGAAGTAGCTTGCAAAGTCCAGCGTGTCGCTTATGATTAGAAATGAATGCTAGGTTAGTTCACCTCAAATTGCTTGAGACGCATGCAAGGACACCCGCAAAGAACTACGGTTCAATAAGATCCAATCTAGTAACTAGAGGAACATATGTCCTTCTAATCTAAGATGTAAAATAAATGAGTGAATTTTTTTATTTTTGAATATACAAATAAATCATAAATATCATATATTATAATTTGATAAAAGATTTTTTTAGAATGATTCAAGATAGAAAAATTAAATTTCAAAAATAAATTGAGAATGTAAAATATAAGTACATTCATTATTTTAAATATGGTCCATTTTTATTTTTAAAATAAAGTTTGAAAACTGAAAAGTTAAAAATTGAGTGTTTGGAATAACTCTTATACAAAAACTCAAGTTTTGAAAGCTAAATCTTAAAAGCTAACAACCAAAAGAGTTTGTGGGTCACGAATTTGTCCCATTGGCAATAGCTTCTCTGAAAATAAGAGTAAGATTGCGTATATTAGAATCTCTTCAAACCCTGTAATATGAAAGATTTACGCATTGGGTTGTCTATTATAATAATAATAATGTTTTCAAATTTTAAAGTGGGTAATATAATATTTATTTAATTATTTATTTATAATATGAGCTTAATCTTATATATTTAAAATCACATTCCCCCGTTTCCCACCTCCATTTTTTAAGCTGTACCATTATAGTATATACAAATTGGGTTTGGTTGGTTATATCTTATAAGTACAAATATATAAATACTACTTATAAATATGATAGATGTATTTGATTGAAATTAAAAAAAATTATACTTTTTTCCATTTGGAGTAGCGAAAAGTAATTGGTAATAAGTTATATTGTGAGAAAAGTGTCAAAAAATTTACTTGTAATGTATATAATTTTTGGATACACCAAACATATATTTTTGCTTTTTACTCAGTACATAAATATTTACTTCTGTTGGTTGCCAGACAAGCCCAAAGTCTTCGGATAGTTTCACACTAATCCTACAAAATGAATTAATAACCAAATCATTGTATGGTACTCATTCCAGTTCATTTTAGCCTGAATCAATTCTTGATCCCAAAGTTTTCATTGGACTCAGACACCATGGCTACTGGTGGATAACATTGTCGAGTGACAATGGACGAACTGCCATATTAGGCGAGCCTTCACAATGACAAAGAGAAACCACTCGAGTTGCATTACATAAAAAACATGTGTTATATACGTAATATCTAGTCGCACCATTCCAAAAATTCTGTATCCAAGAAAGTTCACGCAGTATGCATAGCTGCACATTGGCACCTAAAGAAAAATTATATAGAGGCACAGCAGGTGAGAACAGAACCAGAATCCAACCCAGATGGAAGTCAGGGTGAGTGCTAGAGTATGTGCCCGGATGGATTGTAACGAACCACTTTCATGATCACACCATGTGTAGAAATGCATATAAAAGGTTACACCTTGTGTATTTGATAGCATAGCAAGACAGACACGAAGAAAGTAATGTTTCCGTGAGAATCATAGGAACTAATTTTTGAGGCACGATCAATGTGTAGATTTTTGGTAAGTTGACACCTCATTGCAAATCTGCTCAAGGGCATAGAAGGTGAAGTGCCAAATCTTAACTACCCAAATATATACATGTGACAAAACTAATGCACCAACTAAATGCAGCTATCACTTAACTCATCACGATCAGATTTATATAAAACTATGAAATTTATTTACCTCAAAAGGGCAATCATAAGAGCGATAAGAAAGATATCTTAGACAAGAGTAACAAGTGTGGACCACTGTGATCGTTACTCTTAACTGTACACATATGATCGACTTTAGATAGTTCACAAAAAGAGAAGATTAAACACAATAGATCATTATCCACCAAACAATGTAGGTAAAATGACAAGATGCAGCACCCAGAAACCATTGATTAGAAGTTATGTACCGGTACATATCATAAGTATGTATAACATGGATAGGTTAACCAACATTGGAGCAACTCAAAAAGCAGCTACACTCTCGGATTCGGTTGCCACAAAGCCAATGCTGAAATCAAAGGTAATGCATGTGAGTTCATGATTATCCCCATCTGTCAGCTTCATCGTAAGCGTATAGCTACCCTGTGTAAATCATGGGATGAGGCAAAAGGTCAATGTCAAAATTCATCACATTAACTTGAAAAATACTCAGTAACTGCATGGCCAATTATTTGCAACTTTGAAAGTCGAATGTTGACAAGATTGGCTGCTAAAAATAAAGCTTTGATCCAAGTGCTTAGGAATTAATATTTGTAGCTAAGGACACACCTAAGTCTTCTTATGCACTTTAAGTCAATCAAATTGGCAAGAATTAATCTTACACAAGTAATGTTGCTAAGAAATATGACTTCTTCTTCATCTTAAAAGTAACGTTACTAAGAAATATGACCCATACTCAAACAAATGAACTAACAGTGTATGTTTGTAACTGAGAGGTACTTATTTTTGGTTCAAAGAACCGAATCACACCAAATATAAGTACATCTTGCACTGAAAGAGATGCAACCAATTGAATACATGCATGTTTCTTTACCTAATTACGTAGAATTCTGCAGACTGGGCATTTGAAAATGAAATCCCAATATGTCACAATATTTTCCTTAATTTACTAAAAATCAAAGACAAATATTCTTTTAAAAGAAAAAATATCAGCACATCACTAGTTTCCCGTATTCCTTTTCTGAAATTTTTAATCTCCCCTAGTATGAAGGGTCAATGGTTTAGACTTTGCCACAATAAGTTTGCCACTATTGGCAAGATGACTCACCGGTGGAGTGATCCCAGGTAACTCCTCGGCATGAGAGAGTGTAAAATTGCCAGCAGAAATGGGACACGATGTCTTCAAACAAAGGTCTTCAGTCTCACTGTAGACGTGGAACCAAAAGTACGAAACATCAATTGTCATTTTCCCTCCAGGGATTGCTTCACCTAAATTACATCACCAAAAACATTATCGCAATGAAGATGACTGATCCGTAAATATACCTTCTCAAAACAATACAAGAAAAATATGTAGAAACATATATTCATATATAGGAAACATGGAAAGTACAAGCAGTAGTCAACCATGGCTAAAAGATACAAATACATAGAACAATCCAAATAAAACATGAATGAAACAAAGAGAACCCTACACATTAGTCCATTAATATTTCGTGTGCATAAAATTAGAGCCAAAACTTAATATCTTACCACCCTCCATCCCTCTCTCTCTCACTACTTCATAGAGAAAAATTGCAACAATAGTATTAGGTGCATTTTTCATTTTAACCCATATAACTTGTTGGGATTGTGGAGCCTAAAGATATTGTACACCAGTTCCTACTACGACAGAACCAATCCCGTACTAAGTTGGAGGAGGCAACGTCCCTGCCCTTCAGGTGGGGGTTTGGAGACGTGTAAACCCATTTCTCATATAATGAAATACTCTTGGGCACCCCCTAGATGTAGTCATATAGACGGAATGGATTAACAAATCTTCACGTGTTCCTTGTTTCTTGTTTTTTATTTTTCATATTAGCATATAATTTTATAAGAACCGTTGTTAGGGAGTTTTACACGATGAAGGTGAGCCTCACACGAGCAAACAAGAGACTAATATACACTTTCGGAACTCATACCTGCCCAAAAGACTAAACCCATTAGATAATGAGCCTATTAGTGTAAATTAAGTCTCTTTCTATTTGGTTTTTAACTGATGTGGGATCATGCATCCCAACAATCTCTCTCTTGCGTGTGACCACATCGAACTCCCCCTTAATTTTGATCCTTCACTCTCCAGCCACATCGCGTCACTGCCATGACTCTGATGGTATCTCCAACCGCCTTGCCATTCTTGCCCCCGTAACTCCGCCAATAACTCCAACCGCTTTGCCATGATTCTTACGATACCTCCGACCGCCTTGCCATGCAGCCATCAATGCCACTGCATGGAAAGCCTCAGCCAAGATTGTCGGACTCGGACTCTAATACTAGTTGTAAAAGAGCTTTACACAATGGGGTGAGCTTCATACGCGCACACAAGAGACTAATATACACATTGGGAACTTATACCCACCTAAAAGGGTAAGCCCATAACCGATGTGGAATCACGCATCCTAACATAGTTAAGAGTTTAAGTCAAATGATAGGGAACATATAATTACATGCATCTTAATTACATCATCATTGAACAAAAAAGATTAGCAAGCATCACATAGCAATAGCAACATAGCAGTAGCCTATTGCAATTCACGTTCTACTTCTATTCCTTCAGAAGGTGGCATGGGAAATGAACAATTGGTGGAGTGCAAATTTAATTGATACATGATGTGTGAGATTATGTCAGACTAATATGAACTACAAGTTTCCAGAAAATATAAATCACGTATAAAAGTAAAACACTACCAGAAGATGCAGAGATGGCGAAGGTGGTTTGTTTCCCTCTAGACACAGGATAAGGAGATATATCAACTCCGCTAACCTTCACAGCATAGTTATCTTTCTTATCTGCAAAACAACTCAAAATTAAAAGGACGGACAAAACCTATCACCAACAAAAATAATTTGAGCGTAGCATCTTGAGTTGGAATACGATTTATTCTGCAAAATATCCCAACAAAGGTCGAAAAATTTTGAATTGAGAAAGACAATACAACAAGCCTCCTTTTCTAATTTCCTCCACACGAATTATGGAACATAGAAGAAACTAAAATACTCGGTAATTACTTGTATACGGAAGGTGAACCAGAATATGGATAGAAAAAACAAAGTAAGTACTGCCAAAATCAAATTTTACAACAGGAGAAAACAAGAAATGATTTAGGCTTGAAGGTTTGACCTTATTTGGAGGCCTCTTTGCGTCCACCTTAGGCTTATTATTGCACCCTAGCCTTTTGGAGTTTACAGGTTTGTCTATATATTCTAGTTAAGCTAGTTGAGATTTAACGCCTAACAGAGCAAATTGTGAATTGATCTCAACTGTATTGTCCGGTACCCTCAGAATTTGTAACCTTGTTTGGTTTATATTTAACTTTTAACCTCGCAGAAAGAAAAAATGATAAGTGGTTGAACTGCAAAGAAACCCAGGCAATGACACATAAGGAAAAAAAAATTAGATTAACCCACAAAGCAAACACTCAACTACCATTCTCAGCTGAGCAACAATAACAACTTTAATACTACAATTGAGTCAAATTCATCAATTACATCTCTACAGATTATACAGCTGTTAATCGAACTAAGCACGCCAACTGAATTGGAAACTAGTGGAGATCCAAAAACAAAAAATTAATTCAAAGTCATCTGGAATCAGAAAAACAGCGGTAAATAACTGTCAATCATATGAATTCTAATCACCTAATTATAAAGAATCCTCAAACAATCAAGATCAATTACTGCAGTTGGATCAAACTTCATCAACTAATTGACTGCCCATCATACAGTTTTTAGTCGAAATAAGTAAACAAAAACGGAAACCAACGGAGAAAAAAAAAATTCCCAGCGATCTAAATTCAGAAAAGTTAGCGTAAATAATAGTCAATCATATGAATTCTAATCAATTGGCGATAAAATAAAATAACTTTGATAGAATCAAAAGTCAATTACTGCAGTAGTGGACATCGATGGCTTGAGCCAGAGGCCAAACCAGGCAGAGAGAGACAACGAGAGACGCAAAGCGAACCATCGCTATTGATTCTTCAATCTGGCACCAGATTATCGAGATGAATATATGTGAGATACAATTACGATGATTCAATATATATATTTATATTTATATATATACATAATACGTATGTATAGGTTGAAGGTTACTACGCAGAGACTGGTAGTTTAACGGAGAATGGTAGACGCAAAACGATCCTTTTTTTTTTTTTAACAGTTTCGTGTACAAACTGATTCATGCACCAGTAGATATTAGATATTAGATATTAGACATATTGATTATTAAAAAAGAGAGAGGGAGAATATAGACATATATTACGGGTCATCATAATAAATCGGATGCCTCGTATTAACACTTGAGATATGTATTTTCAATGTCTCCATGTGTCATTTGCTATCCGCTAATAGGCAAATTCGTCAATCTCAACAAAAACCGAATGAAAGCAATGTATCAAGTTATATTAAAGACACACAATATGAAAACAAATCATTCTTTCATTAATGATTGCAATATTATAAGCTTGTTGATGTCAATAGCTAACACATGCTCAAAATGCTACAACTTGGTAGAAAATGTAAGCTTATTATTCCTCTTCTATATATACATTTAAGGTCATTCTTGCATTGTCATAAGTGAATATTGACCTATTCGAAGAGTCATAATCGCCAAAATAAATTTAAAAAAATTACAGAAAAATGAAAAGCTGATATACAATAATATTCTAACTATTAGGCAGACATCCCAGGCGTATTGGCCGGAGGCTCGTGTCGTCTCGGCGGCTCATAACATTCTCCCCCACTTGATCGGTCGTCGTCCTTTGTGACTTTTGATCCAAGTAGATACTGATCAGATCAGCAAAAGCCCTCAAGTCTGACTTCCTTTCCCAGCTAACTTCATCATCCCCAAGTCCCCTCCACTTCACGTGAAACTTTCTATACTTCTTCTTCAAAGAGTCTGTGATTCGATCTGCAATAATATCTTCCATACTCTTCTTCTTGATTCTTGGGGTGATTGTTTCTCGAGTTGACACATTCTCGTGGGGTCTTTCATGTCAGCATAATATGGTTTGAGGTAGCTAACATGGAAGACCGGATGGATCTTCAACTAAGAAGGAGTATTGATCTTATAAGCACACTTTCTCACCTTCTTGATGACAGTAACATGCCCTTCATATTTCCAAACAAGCCTTATCTTGCGCTTGCATAAATTTGTGTTGCTCAGATGAAAGCTTGATCAGAATGATATCTTCTGCTTTGAACTCCAAAGGTCGCCGCTTCTCATCCGCCAACTTCTTCATTTTGTGAGATGCCTTATTAAGATGGGCGTGCATCAGATCATAATCCTCGTGTCAATCTCTTGCGAACTGAAAAGCTCTTGGGGATTTCTCAATATAAGGTCCTTCCACTATGTGAGGTAATAGTGGTTAATGGACAATGATCACCTCAAAAGGGCTCATCCACCTAGATTCGCTCTTTTGGGCGTTGAAACAGAGTTGAGCAACACTAAGGAGTTGTACCTAGTTACACTGATTCGTGTTAA
Organism: Embelia ribes; assembly: GCA_001753735.1. Classification (NCBI taxonomy): domain Eukaryota; kingdom Viridiplantae; phylum Streptophyta; class Magnoliopsida; order Ericales; family Primulaceae; genus Embelia; species Embelia ribes. Next base: position 9,570 of record MKEJ01028126.1, read on the forward strand.
CAAAATGGCGTAGGTACTCCTGCAACATTGAATTAAAGCGCTCCATTTGTCCATCTGTCTCCGGATGGTAACTTGAAGACATATTAAGTTGTGAGTTGAGAAGCTTGAATAATTCTAACCAAAAGGTCCCTGTAAAGGGTGAATCTCACTCATTGATGATGTTCTTTGGCATGCCACAGTATTTAACAATATGTTTGAAGTAGAGCTTTGTGGCCTCCTCTGTTAAAGTATATTTGGGCGTAGGCACAAATGTTACATATTTGGAGAACCTATCAACAATCATGATGATTGTGGCAGTATCTCCCACCTTGGGTAGGTTCGAAATAAAATCCAGCGAAATACTTTCCCATGGTCCCAATGGTTGGGGAAGTAGCTTTAGTAAGCCTCCTGACTTACAATGCTCCAGCTTGTCCTACTGACAAATTAAACATGTACGAACAAATTCTTCCACATCGTCTCACATATGAGGCCATTAATATCCTTGCTCCAATAAAGCAAGGGTTCTTCTCAGCCTAAATGTCCTGCCCATTGAGTATCATGGCACTCTGCCAGAAGTGCCCTCCTAAGCCCATCGGCTGTTGGAACAAAAATGCGATCGCCCTTGGATAAGAGCAGTCCATATTGGAGCCAAAATCGACATATTTTGCCCTCCTTGACAAGGTTGATAAGGTTATTGGCCACTGAATCCTTGTCATAGTGAGCACAGATGCAGTTAAACAATTCCGTTGATGGTATCCACATAGGATTGTTTTTTGGGCATGAGGCAAGCGATGCTTTCCTGTTTAAAGCATCTGCTACGTGGTTAGTAGCTCTTGCTTTATGCTCCAACATAACATCAAACTCAGCCAATTTTTCTGGCCATCTCGCTTTCCTCTCATTAAGTTTCGATTGTGATAAGAAGTGACTCACAGCAGTGTTGTCAGTCTTAACCACAAGACTTCTTCCTAGAAGATAGTGCCTCTATACACAGAGATAGTGGATCATAGCCAAGAGCTCTTTCTTACGTGTTGTGTACCTTTGTTCGGTGTCCTTCAGTTTGCGGCTTTCATAAGCTACGGGATGCCCATCTTGCAATATAACGCCCTCAAGGGCATAGTCGGACGCATCTGTTTGCACTTCAAATGGTTTTTCCATGTCCAGCAGAGCCAAGACTGGGTCATTGGGCATGATTCACTTCAACATATCAAAAGTTTATTGGCACTCATTTACCCAAGCCCATTCTCAATTCTTCTTCAGCAGCTCAGTTAAAAGAGCAACAATTCTTGAGTAGCCTTGTACAAAACATTTGTAATAGTTGGCCAATCCCAAGAAAGATCTCAATTTTGATACTCCTATGGGTGGTTTCCACTCTTCGATTACTCGGACCTTTTTCCTGTCCATACGAATGTGTCCTTGCTCAATTATGTGTCTCAAGAATTGGATACACTCTTGAGCAATTGAGCAATTTTCAAGTTTCGCATAAAGTTTGTTCTTCCTTAGCCTTTGGAAGACTAACTTCAAGTGTTTTACATGTCCCTTTATCGTGGAGCTATAGACAACAATATCATCAAGATACACTACCACGAACCTATTTAGGTATTCCCGAAATACCTCATT
>MKEJ01028127.1:0-14784 GCA_001753735.1 Embelia ribes
GTGTACGTTGTAGAAAGAGAATTCTTTGATACACAAGTATGATTTAGGAATAGATACGTATTTAGTAGTTGTATATATTTAGAATATGCTGGAAGAGGAGTGGGTTTTTTCTGAAGTTCATGTCTTTACAGGTTAGATTCCTATTCAATCTCAGTATCTTGTCGCAGGGATGTTTTTAGCTGATATTTGATTAATTTTGGTGTGGAAATTGATTCTAGTGACTTCATTTTTGCCCAATGGTGCGCAGGGGAGACGACGGTGACTGTCATTTTTTGCCGAATGTCACATACAAATTGCATATAATGGGGTTCTAGTGCACCGGATTTCTGATAACTTGGCTTAAACCATTTGCATATTTTTGCTCTGTACATCGTGTCTATCAGATTGTGCACTTTTATAGCGGGTGTTGAATTATTCTTTTTGTTTCCATTCGTGATAGGTTGGGGTTGCAGTAGAAAGAGCTGGAGGGCTTGTAGTGCTTGCAGAAAGTTTTGGCCATTCGGTTTTTAGGGATTCTCTCAAACATGTTTTCCAGCCGGGCGACTATGATCTTAATCTGTCATCCAAGTTGGTTTGGGTAACATGATATGAAATATTGGGTACAAGCTATATGGGAGCTTTGGGATGTTATTATGTTTGTTTTCAAGAATTTCTTTTGTCCATATAATTATCCCTTTTATCATTTGTTTATTAGCCTGTTTTATATGTTATCTCATTGTCCTGCAGTGGCATTTTTGAGCTAAATTGCTCCAAGGATATTAAAGTTCAGGGTGTTATGGGTCCTTGTGCATCTCTTGAAAAGGTAATTTCTCAGCTGTAGAGGGCTAATATCTTTTTCGTCTTTTAACTCGTATTTCAATTTTTTACCCGTTGCTGAGAGCCTTCTGTCTGTGCAGAAAGGTCATTTATGCTCCGAAACTATTGTAGGTCAAGGAAATACAACGGCATGGAAGACGTGTGGCCTGGACAAATCCACATCCGTATGCATTGTGTTTGATATTGCTAAGAAGGATGTTACGGAAGCCATCGGTCACACAGCAGATAATCAGTTTTACTTTCAGCTTTTAACTTCTTATGTAACTTAAACTTGTGGAATTTGTTTTATTTACAGTCTTCAGCCTCTGGTCCTGAACAAATTGAGTTTCAATTAATAATAATATAGCGATAAATCATGTTTGGGCCACCGGCTTTGATTCACGTATGATTCATATGCACGATTCCTATCATAAAGTTCTCATTATTAAAATAGAATTTGCCCATTGCCACAAACATTCTCAAAGTCAGTTGCCGGTGTTTATTAGGTTACTAAACTCGTGAAGGCTATCGAAAGCAGACAAGAAATTCAAAAGCAAACCATTGCTAATCTACCAAATAAACTATAGTGCAGATCTCAGGGGAAGTAAATTAAAACAAATGATCCAAACTCAAAACCCAACATTCAATCTTAAAAAACAATCGACGACTGCTTCACAATGGTGTTATGCTACTAGTTAAGCTACTATTGAGTCCTATATAAGTGAGACTATATATGTGTAATATGTTAAGCTGTCTTTCTTGTACCCCAAATACTAGAAGTTGCTTCCTGGTTGAATTGTTGCATACTGTTTGTCAACAACCTCAATGATCTTGTTAGCAATGGCACTTGCATACACACAAGATCCCTCACATATCTGCAAAAATGTTGCAAACATCAAATTTTTAAAAAATTGTACAAACATCCCATGAGGTTTTTGATATCACAATCAAACCCACACAATCATGGCTTCGTTTGATTTCTCCTTGTAAGTAAAAAAATTTAGTTTTTTCAGATGGAGGAAAAAAAACTAAATTGATTTGACTTATGACTTCTAATCCTCTAGGTCAGAACAATAGACAAATTTAACTTAAACATTGCACAGCCAAACACAAGCCATCTGTTAAGCAAAACGAGGAAAAAAAAAACCAAAAGCTGAAAAGGTCTATCAAACAAGCCGATTATTATTTGTGCTGATTTTCTATACAAACATAAACATGCGTCAGCACTGTAACCTAACAAAACAAAAACTCTTTTTGCTTCATATCTCTGATAGAAGATGTTGTGACAGTCTTTTTTTTACTTTATATTCAAACCAAAAGCAACCACTGCATTATTTTTTTCCAAAAACAAAAACACTGGCTTTCAAACAATATTGATTGGTTAAGGTACGTAACTTTTAAAAAAAAAATATTGATTTTTCTTTTCAGTCGGAACTAAAAACCCCTTCTTCCAAAGATTCAAAAACACGAATTCATAAATATGATTTCCATACCTTGGTGTTGAAGAGAAAACTGAAGTTATCACCCACAAGCCCACCAGCAACATGATGAATATCAAGTTCAAGTTCATCGAGAACCTTCGAAACAAAGAGCAAGCAATTTGCTTTCTTCTTCTGAGCCAACTTTATCGTCACTTCATCATCAACAATCCTCACATCAACCTCGGCCTCCCTCGATTTCCTCTGTAGCCACGAGCTTCTCAGTGACGACGATTCGCCGTTGCTGTAGGGATCATCGGCCTCGGGCTTGATGTTGCATACCTCGTGATTTCCTGCATCTTGAGCTTTCTTCTGCCTCTTGTTTCTCTCCCTTTCGCGCCTTCTCATATCCAGTAGGATTTTCAGCTCGTTGCTTGTTCTGAGAAGCTCCTTGATGTAGTCAATTGCATCTGCTATTATCGATGCTTTGTCATTCTTGATAAGAATGAAGACCCCCGAAACATGAAATAATGTTGGAAATTGTCAAAAAGAAAGTAAGAAATAGAAAGTAAAAACATATTTTATCATCTAGATTGTTTAGCTAAGGTGGTTCTCTATTTCTCTTAGCACTTACAGAACAAATGTGTTAAGAGTCTTAGAGCTTAAAGTACTTATTTTTGCCAAAAAAATCAACTTAAAACACTGGATATTGTAACGGTCAAATGAAAAAAACAAGGTTACATATACATAGTGCTAAGCAAGAAAACTGAATTTTAAAAACGTGCTACAAGCCTTACTATTGTTTTTGTCAAATTAGATATGAAATCTTCTAGTTTGATTGACGACGCTACTATTAAGCTAAAAGTTAGCTTTTTTCTTAAGTTACAAAAAAATGGGGTTAATTCAACTAAAGCTTAGAATTTTTTCGGCCAAAACAGCAAAAATCCCACATTAGAAATCGACCATGAAAATGCTCAATTAATGACCATGACCAAAAAAAAGAATGGCACCTGGGACCTCAGCCAACACAATATACCATCAAAACTTATTCTTGTTAAAAAACTAAACAAGCATTGCAATTTGAATGATTAGATCATAAATAAAAAAATAAAAAGAAAAGAGAAGAAAAAGGAAGATGAGAGTGAAGATGTTACCTTTGTGGGATTAGGAACCAATCTCCTCAAAGCTTGGAACTTATCATTCACTTGTTCTCTCCTAATTTTCTCCTTAGTCTTAGTAGTTCCCTTCCCTCTATAATCAACTCTATTACCCCCTTCACCAATCTCATATTCCCACCCTATTCCCTCATCCACCCCTCCAATCAAAGAAGAAACATTCCCAAGTGAGTCATGAAACAAATCCCGTGATTCGTAAACAATGCTCGGTCCCAATTGCTCACCTGTCGGTAACATATTCTCTAGATTAACGGGTTGGTTCACTAAGGGGAAGGGGAAAGATGGCTTGGCAAGCAGAGAGGGAGGGTAATGGTTCATGAAACAGGGCAACGCTGAGTTATTGAAATTTAATTGCTGCCCATTTTGCACATCAATGGGGTTCAGGTTTTGGGTACTAAAACTATTATAGGTCATTTCATTTCCCCAATTTTGTTGATCAACATAAGGTAGAGAGTTGTTTAGATCATGGCCCATTTCTTGTATAAATTGGGTATGACTCAGATGGTCAATGTTGAGACCCAACTGTTGTTGGAGCTCTATTCCCATGGAGAAATTGCTAGGATTGAAACTAGGATCAGTTTTTGAAAACCCATTTTCAGACACACTTTCCTCATTTTCATACATCTTTTGGGTCTGAAAAAAGCTTCTTTTTTGTCTCCTATTTATTTGGGATTTGGCCTAAATGAGACAAGAAAAAAGAAGGGCAAAGGAACCCAGTCAAAAACTCATAAAGATGAACAAGAAACAAAAAAGTAGCTTCTGAAAGCCAATTATTCAAACTCTAGCTTTTGAGTGAAAGGCAAAATCAGCTGCAGTTGTGGGTCAAAGATTGAATCTTTATCAAGAACAAGAGGTTATGGAGAGAACCCACAATAGATAATCAACAAATAGGGGATGGAAATTAGAAATTAGGCATTGTAGGATAAAGTAGGTTACAGAGAGAGAGAGAGAGAGAGGTGTAGAAATGAAAAAATCAGTTTTGGAGATGGGGCCGCACTGATTCAATCGATTGCGATATAGAGGCTACAGAAATGGAAGAGTGGGGCCCACTTGGGAATATGATACGCCAGCTCCATAATGCGGTAGGTATATGGACGCGCTATAGTATCCCCACTACTTTCCACGCTCCACCCTTGTGTGAGATAGTGATGATGATGTGTAAATTGTTTGTACAAAAACACTCGTGACATTTTGTTAATGGACTAAAAAAAGTAATAATAATGATATGCATTTGTATATATATATTTTTTATTGACTTGATTATATTTCTTCATTATTAGATCTTTAAGATAGGTTTTATATTTAAGAGAGTTCAATTTTTTGTTTGCGAAAACATTTTTGATTGTAATAATTTATAAAATTATTTCCAAACTGTGATATTTGAAAAATAAATTATAAAAATTTTAAATCTTAAAATGTTGACTATTTTGTACAATATTCATTTTTCAATTCTTTTATTATATATAATAAATAAAAACATGTATGTAATATCTTAAAATAAAAATAATATAATTAAGATAAGTTGAAGTATACTATATACATTCTTTGTTTGGTGAAATACTTATTATCACAATTTACACTTTTATACAAAATATAACTAAAAATTAGGAACTTTGTATATTTTAAAATCAAAATAAAAATATAAATTATTATGATCAAGAGTAAAAGAGTGATATTTTATTTTTGAATATAAAAATAAATTACATTTGTCATATTTATAATTTTCAAAAAATATATTTTTAGTAAGATTCAAGATGGAAAAATTAAGTTATAAACATAAAAATAAATAGTAAGTTGAAGTATATTCATTTTAAAATATGGTCCATTTTTATTTTTGAGTTAAAGTTTGAATACGTAAAAGTTAGAAAAATGATTTTTGAGAATTACTCTTTTAGAAAATTTAATTTTTTAATGTTGAATTTGAAAAGGTGACTACCAATTTTTAGCTTTTGAAAATAGAAAATTGAAAATTATATGATTGTTCATCATTATCAATATTTAAGTATTAAATTCAAAAAACAAATGTCATTAAATATAACTAAATAAAATTTCATGGCTGGCTATTAAAGTTATATATTTCTAAGTAAAGCAATTGGTCGTCATTTTCTGCCATATAAAAATTATAATCTTCGTTGTTAGAATTCTAACTCTACTATTACATTTTATTCCCATGTTAGTATACTCGAGCCTTCCAGTGGTTCAGTTTTTATGTCTCCTTCTTGTCTGTTGGAATTATATTCGATCTCTCCTATTTTGTAGTCAATTGGGGCTATAATATATATATATATATATTTTTACCAAATATTATGATTGTACTTGTTTTTAAAATTAACCTTTAAAGCAGTTTTGAGAAATGAATTTTGATAAGTCCCAGCATTCCAAAACAAGGCCTTTTTCCTCCTATTGTATCGTTATCTAAAACTAAATTTTGAAGTCAATTGGGATGTCCGAATCTGAAATTTTGACGCTATTTTATGTCGCTCCAAATCTTACTAGACATAAAAGTATGAGTGACTTGTAAATGAAAAAAAAAATAACTATGCTTTGATTTATTAGAGTATAAGAATGAAATTGTCACAAAAATAAAGTGAACATGCTAAGCTATTAGAATAATGGATTTATCGAAATTTATTAGAGTATGAAAAAAATTAAAAAATAACCAAGCTTTGATTTGTTAGAGAGTATAAAAATGAAATTGTCACAAAAATAAAGTGAACTAAATAGGTACCAAATATATTTAGAGACCCATTTAGTTACCCCAATACCAAAAAATATTCCACAATATAGCTAAAGTTATAGCATTGTAGTTAAATTTAGAGATCGAACCATTTGAGTAGCTATATTTGGCTACCAAGATGTGTTACTATAGTGAAGTTTTATAATTTTGTATTAATATTTGATGTACGAAAAGAAACAAAACTTTTTTTTTTTGTCTTTCATTTCCTTATTTTTCACACACTCACTCTCTCTTCTGCACATCTCCTCCACTATTGTTGATTACTGACCTTCTCCTTCTTATCCACGTTCATCTCTGCGCTTAGTTGTAACTGCTACCTCTCATCTTGTTCCCATTTCGTAGCCTCCTCAATCGGATACTCCGTCTGGAAGCCTCCTAGTCACCTCAGTTCCTTCATTTCACTTCGGTCTCACATTGCTGCCGCCGCCTGCCTGCCTGCCTTCGATGACGTCGTCACCCTTCCATCATAGTTTTATGTTTCATTAATTAACTATCCCATTTTTCAATTTCAATTATATGATTAACAATTTAATGTGAAAATATTTATCCTCAATTTCTAGAATTTTCAATTCGATATAACAACCACTCCCAGTTATTAAGATTTTCAATTTTATGTAACAAATATTAGCCCTAATTGATAGGGTTTATATTTTCATTTTTTTATAACCCTCATTTTCTAATTTTGGATTGATCTGAATATTTAATTATTTAGATACAAAATATAATGAATCTGATGAAATTTTTTACTATTTAATTGAGTACTTATAACTTAGTATCCATATTCAGTGCCTAAAAAATAGAGAAACTGATGGTAATGCTCTAAGCTATTAGAATAATTGATATATTACTACGTTTGAATTTACCGCTAACTAAATAAAGTCATCACCAATATGTTATAATTCACGTATTTTCTATTAACACTTGTAACGAACTAACCATAATCATTTAAAATTAAGGCTCCCCATGGTTGAAAAATTGGGATTTAAATAAGATTATGATTGAGAAATTGGGATGTAAAAAAATTAAAAATAGGAACCGTTAGATATTTTAACGGATCTAATTGCAAAGAGAAATTTTTAATATTTATTCTCCATCAAAACCTAGAGTCTGGATACAAAAGAGAGACTGCAGCGACTGTACACCTAATTTAAGTAAACCAAAAAAAATATTTTTTTTCTTTTTATTTAAAAATAAAAATAAGTGTTTGGTGAAAAAAATATACTTATTTATATTTTCGAGACGTAAAAGTATAGTTCTATGAAATTAAAAATTTTGATACTTTTATAAAAAAAAATCTCACAATTTGCATTGTTATCAATTATTTTTTACTACTCTAAAACAAAAAAACATGTTCCCAATTTCTACCACATTTATCATATTTATAAGTATTATTTAAAAATATAATTTTTCATCTCAAAAAATATATTATATATTTGTAAAATACAACAAGACGAATCTAATTTAATAAAATAATAATAATAATCAAGATTAAAAAGTAGGATCCACATAAAATTTAAATAAAAAATACTTTTACTTGAGACTTTAATTTGTAATTTGTTCGTAAATATAACGTGGGCTAAAAGTTTTCAAGAAAATAAAATTTCCTAAATAGAACAGAAATATCTCCCTGATAAAAATCCATATTGAGATTTCTCATAAATCCCATTCACATTCTCTCTCTCTCTCTCTCTCTCTCTCTCGATCAAATCCAGATTCGGATCGGTTTCACATGCCTTTTTTGCTTTTAAATAGCGTCCGTAACGTTGTTCTTCTTCTATATTTCCCTCATATTAATTTTCCTCTCTCTTCCTTTCAAAAATACCAAAATTAGGGTTTGTTATTGGTTGATCAAATCAAATATATCGATTTTGATTATAGGGTTTCCATAATTTCTTTAATCTTGGGTTGGCTTTTTAGCTGTTCATGTGATCTAGGGTGTTAGTTTCTAGGGTTTATAGCGTTCTTTTGTTTTTTGTTTTGAAAAATTATGGTTTGTCCTGTTTTGTTATTTGTTAATCCCATGAAAATATTGATTTTGCTTTTAGGGCTTCCACAATCTTTCTTTTAATTTCTCTTCCGTTCGGTTTTCTCGTTTTGATTATCGGATTTTACTGTGATCGTGGGTTTTAGTTTATAGCGTTCCTTCTTTTTGGGTGGGAAGGGGGGATTAGGGTTTGGTCTGATTATTGGGGAAATAGTTCGATTATTCTTTTGGGTTAACGGTATTGTGTGGGTTGGCTTTTGTTTCTGTCACTTTTAGGTTTTGTGGGAATTGTTGGACAATTTAGTTTTTTTTTTTTCAAAAATTTTATATTTTGATATATTATTATTAGAAAAGTAATATATCTTAGCTTTTCAAAAATTTAGTGATTTTTAGTTTCTTGGAATGGTGAACTCGGTGGGGTGTAGGGTTAATTTGTCGGGTTTTTCTAGTGTTAATTCGTCATCACCACCACCGAAGTATGGTGTTACGGACCCATTGTCTAGAATTGGGCCTTCGAAAGCTGACTTATGTAGGACTCGCGAACTAGAGAAGGTTTATTTCTTTATTATTATTATTATTATTATTTATTTATTTATTATTATTTTTTTTTACTTAATTTAGTTGTTTGAACTTTTTGTTATACAACATTACTTGTACGGCATTTTAGTTTTTGGTTGATTCCGGACTCTATGAATGCAATGAGGTCGCAGCCAAGAGGATGGAGGTTCTTGGTCGCATTAAAGAGGTAGCTATTCATCTGAATGATGTGAAAATAATTACCATAAGAAAGTGTTTGATGGATTATATTGTGTACATATTGTATACCGCGGACATTTGATTGAAAGCTTATTTTCGTATGTACAAGGTTTTTTTAATGTAGATGAATGGATAATTTCAGGGTATTTTCTTTGCACAGGTTAAGTTTTCATTGATTACCATTTTTAAAACCCTTTAGAAAAACAGTTTTGATTCTTTGGGTGATTATCTAGAAGAGGATTGGTGGTTTTTTGGACGGATATGGTGGATGATTATGTCGCACCTTTAAGTCTTATTGAATCTTGATACTGAGCAGTCATTGATATGCATCTCTTTGTTCATTTAGATTGTCACAGATTGGGTGAAGAAGCTTACACGCATTAGAGGATACACAGATAAAATGGTGGAAGATGCCAATGCTCTTATCTTTACTTTTGGTTCTTACCGACTTGGGGTAAACTTGTTTCTTTTTTCCTATTTTTAAATGTGGAATGAATATGTTAATTGTACTTGATGGCCCCCTCTATATCTCGAATGTGAAGATGCTCTCATATAGTTAGAAACTAGGAAGCACGAACACTCCAAATCGGGTGCCGCTACCGTATCGGACTCTCCATGGACTTAGATTCTCCTTGGACGCTCTAAGATACGTGTCAGACATTCCATTTGGTGTGTCCAAAATGCCAATTAATCATTTTAATTTTGGACACTTCAGGGATTCTCCTTAATCACGCTTTAACTTGCCAACGTCGTACCAAGGACACAACGACGATCAATTTTCTAATTTCTTAACTTTGGGGATCAATTGTAAGCTGTGGAGGTAGTATAAGGTTATATGCTACTTAACTAGAAAGCAAACACAATAATTTTAAAATCCTCTAACCATCTTAGTTGATGATGTTGATCACGTGATTGTTATCAACTTGTGTATATGTGAATGCTCGTAAATCAAATAATTCCATATCTATCACTTTTCATCTTTGATTGATTTAGATAGTGATAAAACTCTGAACAAATTTATTTATTCGTGCACTATATAATGTTATTCTTATTCTTTTTATTTGTTATCCTGTACTTGTTTTGTTAAATATTTTTATATTAAGTCTTTAGCTAATAACCAAAATCCTACTTGTTTTATCTTGTATTTGTTTGTTAACTATGGTTTTTGTAATTTTTTTTCAAAGCTATTTTATTTTAGTGGTTATAAAATTATAATAAAAAATAAAAATGGCCGAATCCTTGCCGCATTTGTATCTCACATTTTTCAAAACTTGATGAATCTGTATCCGTTTCCGTGTCCGAATTTGTGTCCATGTCTGAATCCGTGCTTCTTAGGTTAGAATTTATTGATTTGGGATTTTGTTCTTCTAATATTTTTTTAATCCAGTTATATTTGCTTTTATTTTTTTCCCATCGTTGTCTACAATGTTGTGCATTTCTGCTTTGTCCTTTTTCCTGATTTATTTAGGCCTGTTTATTTTAAGTTTATGTTTGTTTGATGACCTATAACTTGAAGACTTTCTCTGGTAGATAGATAGTGTTTTTTTTTCTAATTTATTTTCTTCATATGGCATAAGCTTGTCGCATTTGTAGGTGCATGGACCCGGATCTGACATTGATACCTTATGCATCGGGCCATCGTACGTGAATCGTGAGGTAAATTAGGAAGGGCTGGTTTTTAATGCTTATGTTGTTGCCTACATCTATCTACAACTAATATTTGATTGCTTATGTAGAATGATTTCTTCATTATGCTTTGCAACATCCTGGCTGGGATGGAAGAAGTTACGGAATTGCAACCAATCCCAGATGCTCATGTACCTGTCATGAAGTTCAAGCTTGATGGCGTATCCATTGATCTTCTCTATGCAAGTATATCCCTCTTGGTAGTCCCGCAAGTAAGTGTGAATTGAATAAATTCTAAATGACTTGAGCATTGCGATTGCTTGTTTTTTGGGTTTGTGGTATATGAGTAAGTTAAATTGGCATGATAGTTCCCATGATGGTTTTACTTCTGACTAACTACTGGGAACAATTCATTCTACAGCCACAGATGTGTGGATTTGAGCATTAAATTCTATTTTATATATACAATTTTTATTATCATTTGCCAAAGCGGCTGGTTTTTTATGTTAGTCTTGGAGAAGAAAAATTCAGATTTATATCAACTTGTCCATTGAGGATAAGTAATCCTATCACCTGTCCGGTGTTCTTTTGCTGTAGGCACATGTCGTTAGTGTGATTCAATTCTTATCTTGGCAATGTTGTGTAACATAACAGGATTTGGATATCTCTGATGTATCTGTACTTCATAACATTGACGAAACCACTGCCCGTAGTCTTAATGGCTGTAGGGTTGCTGATCAAATTCTTAAGCTTGTCCCGAATGTTGAGGTATTGCCTTGAAAGATATCTTATCTGCCTGGTTTTTGAGGAAGTATATTATCACTTCTCACCTTGTGAAATCTCGTGTAGTTCTAATGATGTTTTTTAAATTTTCAGTTCTTTCGAACAACGCTCCGATGTTTAAAGTTTTGGGCAAAAAGGCGTGGCATTTATTCTAATGTAAGCATATGGATTTTTTCTTCACTCTTTTATCCTTTAATTTTCCTTTTATATTCCCCATCATATTATCCTTCTTTAGGTGACTGGTTTTCTTGGTGGCGTGAATTGGGCTCTTCTCGTTGCTCGTGTGTGCCAGTTTTATCCAAATGCAGTCCCTAGCATGTTAGTTTCTCGTTTTTTCATGGTTTATACGCAGTGGCATTGGCCAAATCCGGTAATGCTATGTGCAATAGGAGAAGATGAACTTGGGTTTTCTGTGTGGGATCCTCGGAAAAACCCTCGCGACCGGACTCATCTTATGCCAATTATAACACCTGCCTACCCTTGCATGAATTCTAGTTACAATGCGTCTGCAAGTACCCTGAGGGTCATGATGGAACAATTCAGTTTTGGTCGTAAGACCTGTGAGGTAAGGACATCTGACGGACTGCAGGACATCTGACGGACTGCAGTTAGTAACTCAGAACACAGATTTATTTTATTTTTATCAGTTCATCGTTGTTTCCTCTTACTAGTGAGGTGGTATATCTTAATGTTTGTTTCATTTGCCGACATCCAGGAAATAGAGCTGAATAAGAAGAAGTGGGGTGTTCTTTTTGAGCCTTATTTGTTCTTTGAGAGCTACAAGAACTATTTACAAGTAGACATAGTTGCTGTTGATGACAATGATTTGCGTGCTTGGAGAGGTTGGGTTGAATCCCGGCTGCGGCAGTTGACATTGATGGTAATATTTATGCACTTTTAGCTTTACTTCCAATGGAGTGTGGTTATATCGTGAGAATTATTATTGAAGGACACTACACTGGTTTGCGTCCTTCATTTTATGTTCTTGTGTCTTGTATCTGCAGATCGAGAGGGATACTGAAGGAAAGTTGCAGTGCCACCCATATCCTCGGGAATTCGTCAATAATTCAAAACAGTGTTCACATTGCGCCTTCTTTATGGGTTTGCAAAAGCGGCAAGATGAGTTAGTTAAAGAGGGGCTACAATTTGATATTCGTACATCAGTAGACCAATTCAAGCTTTCAGTCAACTCATACATGTATTGGAAACCGGGGATGGAAATACATGTTTCTCATATTTGGCGGAAACAAATCCCATCCTATGTTTCTCCACATGGATGTGTTCGTTCTGGGACATCAAGGGTTAGTGATAGGGTCCTTAAGAGGAAAAAGGAATTTGATGAGGTGGCAAATGGGGGAAGTGTAGATAAGCGGCAAGCAAGAATTCGCTTGGCGAGGAGATATTTAGTTTCTACTGAGATTGTTGCTCGGTCTGGAGAGGGTGAGGCTGAATCTTCTTCACCTACGAGCGTTTTGGCAAATATTACTAGTGATACGAGCCAATCCGAGAGTATTGTAATGGATTCTGTTGGCCTTGATTACAAGGGTAGCCTTGAGAGTGTTGGCAGGAGCAGCAGCCCAGGATCTTTACAGGGAGAGTTGGGTGATGAGGATGGGTGTGACAAGAGCGAAAAACTAATTCAGGACAGATAGCTTGAAGAGTTGGAGGTTCCAAGTTATATTCTCCCTTTTCCTTGTTTGCGTTCTCTACTTGTGCTTTGCCCATGACTTTTACATTCTATCCCAGTTTGGTGTGCAAGTCCTATATATATGGATGCAACTCAAGCCCTTAGCTGTTTCAATTTGTTACAAGTAGGTCCTTCTGAGGTTGGGAAGCTCGCTGAACAAGCGGTGTGCTTTCCACAACAGTTTGAAAAAGTTAAGGGCCTGAGTGATGCAATCGAAAAGTTTCAGATTAGAGTAAAATAGATGCAAAAGTCTGTTTAATTTAACTCTATTTGATGTGCCTGCTATTTCTTCTAACCTTTGTTGGATCCCTTCTGTTTTGTGAAGGCAAGTGTGGCAGTCGGGAGTTCGCTCTGGGTTTCTGCAGAAGAGGCGACAAGGCATGGTTGCTGGATTTTTGTACACTTAATTTTGATTTATTTGTGTTATTATCGTCTTTATGCTAGCTGGCTGTTTGTTTTTGTTGTGATCTAGCCAGGTTGAATCTGATATCAACATCACGCTTGGCATAGGAGAAGCAGAGGAAGCCAGCAGTTGTGTGGGTAAGTATTTGTTCATTGCTGGCTTTCGTTTCTTTCTTCTTTGCAGGCATACTCGCAAGCTTCTGCTTCTAAGAAGAGGATTTACGACAAGTATTGGCAATCTGAACCAAGTTTATGCCCAACTTCTGAGGTGATTGTGCATTTGGAAGAAGAATAGAATTTGGGTGATCACACCTAGGCAATCTTCAGCAGTTTATTTTTTCAGACAAGGGACTTGTCCTTCGTCTTTAAAATGGTGTAAACTAGGTTTGTAGGACAAAGGGAGCTTCTAGAAGTAGGAATTGAAAGCGTGCAAGCATGGCCATCGTGAGAGTAAATATCCAGTTTGCTTTGTACGGCGCCCTTTGTAGATTAACACTTTTTTTATTTATACATATATAATGCAATATTCATTGAATCTCTCTCTCTCTCTCTATCCCACCCTTCCTCCCTCTCCCTCCCTCTGTTTGTGCCTGTGTATCTTTTCTCTGGTCTCAGTATGGATGTAAGTTTTTCTTCGAATGGAAGGGCGAAGAATGAGTTGAATTCTGTTTAGCAATGTTTTTGTGATGATTGGGCACGGCGAAAGTGGTGCTGGTTTGAACTGTATCAGTTGATCTGTTTGAGGTTTTATGATTGCGCAACAGTATGGATTTTGTGTAAGGCAAGGCGACCTGGGCATTGTTACAACCAAGCTCGTGTGGATCGCTAATGGAGCTTCAAAACTAAGCCTTAGCTTTGTTCTTAAAGATGTTGATTTGTATTCTTTAGAACTACAGGAGGTTGACTTGTGTATTGTGTGGCTTTGGACCATGATGCCAAAGTTAAATTTAGGTTGGTAGTGGGCAGTGTAGCAATTTCATTAAAATCAGGAGTGTTCAGTTTCACGATACAATAGTCGTCGTGTTAGCATGTTTAATTTACAGGATTTGTTCTTGGCTAGGGGTGGCTATGAGCCTGACTTGATCTGTGGAAACACTACTAAAGAACTCGTGTTTAAGTTTGATCCTGAGCTCGAATTTGACTGAAAGTGAAAGAGCTTCGCAGCTACACGAGCGTGTCTTAAGAAATTTACTCTTTGAGGGTTGAAATTTTGAACCAATATTTGAAAGTAACGGTTCAAGCAAGTTGAGTTTCTTAATGCTAGAACTTGAATCCAACTCGAGTCAAGTATGAACATATGCTCGAACTCCATTCATTTGGTATTCGAGTTGAGTTCGAGTTATGAGCTACTCTGAGCTCGAATTTGACTGAAAGTGAAAGAGCTCCGCAGCTACACAAGCGTGTCTTAAGAAATTTACTCT
>MKEJ01028131.1:0-14857 GCA_001753735.1 Embelia ribes
TGCGTCGATTGTAGGTGAGGTGAGCGGAAGTTTCAAAACCTTTTAGAGATACTACTCCTACCTTTCTACTTGAGTCGTAATTGGAATTGTTGTCAAGTTAGTATGACATTAGTCAACATTCGAGCGTTAGGTAGTTTGATGGCATATGTACTTACTTACTTTCCATAAGCATGTACATAATTATTTTATGCAAGCATCAACATACACAATTCAATATTGTATAATCTCATATTTATATTATTAATTGGCAATCTAACTCATATTTTCTTTTTTGTATATTGTTACTCATATTTGTATTGCAGGTGCCGAGGTTAACTCGGACTATACTCAGTAGGGAATGCACTACTATGATGACTATTTTGGATGTAGAAGAAGTCACCTCATTTACATAAGTTTTTTTGTTTAGAGGTTGTAGTCGTTATGTATATGTATACTTATTTTTGTCGAGTCAGTAGCTTGAAACTTTTTTTTTTGTAATATTGGCACTGGCCTTCCTACTTCTTCTTTTTTACACTTTACATTATGTAATCTGGTTGTGGACTGCAGTTGCTACATTTTGAATATAGTAACTATTATTGGACATATTATGTATATAAAAGCAGATTTGTTGTATTGTGAGATTCAATGAGAATGTGGATTAGCTACAATACATTTATTTTCATATTTCATTAGCTTATATTATGTTTCTTGTTACTATCATTATTTTCATTCTCGCGTCCCTAAGTTTATGAGGGATGCGGGGCACGACAGACTGGTATCAAAGCTAACTAGATTTTTTAAACCTAGGTGGCTTTCGGATGGGATCTAACATTGGTTCGAGAGTGTGTGAGAAAGTCATAGGACTTATGTAGCAAATGTATGTTGCTTGACTAATGCCTGATAAGTTGTAAGCTAATTAGATTGCATTCCTTTGTTCTTTTTTTATGCAAATGTGGTTTACAACTTTCTTCGTTTCTTTCTTGTGATGTGAAGATTGATGGCTACAGGTAGAGGACGTAGACATCGAGGTGGTCGGGGAGCTACGACTCGAGGTATAAAGGTCGTGGAGGAAGGACAAGAGTGCCTATTGAGGACGGGGCATATTCTATACACACTCATGCTCAAATGATGGCAGATTTAGGCGAAGATGAGAACATTCCAAGTTTCGAGGAAACTTTCAATGAGGAAAGTATGGAAGTACCGGATAAGAGGCTAACATATCTCAACTTCTAATTCTGCCTCGTGCTCATCCTCAACTGGGGGTGGGTGATTTTGTGTCACCACCTGGACTTGGGAATATAGGAGGCTTCCAATCTCTGGAATCGTTCAATATATTTTGTACATTGGAGGAGGCCTTTACTCTGATGGCATGGAATCTGAGAGGGAGTAGAGAAACCTAAGCTTTCTCGGCTCAAAAGCAATTCCATACAATGGAGCCTCCAATTTTTAAAGGAGATGGTGAGGCCATTTTGGCCGAAGAATAGATAACAGAGGTGGAAAGAATCTTTCAATCTCTTCAAATGGTCGATCACGACTTAAAAATGGTGAAGGCACCATTCTACTAAAGGGGAAAAGTGGCTTGTAGGTAGAAAAGTCAAGAGGAAGTCAATGGACTTATGGGTATTACATGTTCAGCTTTCTAGGAACTTTTTTCTGGAAGAGTTCTTTCTGGAACTGATTCAAAAATGGAAGCCGTAAGAATTCGTTAACCTTGTGCAAGGGAATTCTAGCGGCCTCAATTATCAAATTCCAGTGATGGATCTTTTAAGGTATACGCCTAAAATGGTTTCTACGGAGAAATTGTGGAGTCTCCGTTTCAAGAACGGATTGAGGCCTTCGATATACATACATGTTATGTCAGGGCTACATGAAACTTTCAAGGGGGCGATTATGAAAGTATAATTCAGTTTGATTAATAAACAACAATAAAATAAGGTTTTTTGTTATTCTCAATCTTCGAAAGCACATTTGATGCAAGTTTTGGGGCCGACTTCAGGTAATCACGATAGGGCCAATTCGAGTGGTAGTGTTAGTAGGAGTAGCAGTAGTATTAAGAAGAAAGGGAGTCAAGAAACTTTTTCTTCGTCATCACATGGACGATTTTTTCCAAGTTGTACGACTTCTTTGGGACCTTCTATTCAAAGTAGCGGGTACTACAATTGTGGCCGTTAGGGTCATCTTGCTCGAGATTGCACACAGGGGTGCAATAATTGTAGTCGTCAAGGTCATTCAGCTCGAGATTGTATATAGTCTCCTACATGTCGCCCATATCGCAATGTATATTGTCTTTATAGGGGATTGTCCTACTTTTCCCCCTATACTCACCGTACTAGGACTAGCCTATCTTCGATGTAGTCTAGCCTTTCCTTTTCTGATGAAATGCACATAGGGTAGAGTTTCCTCTTGTTACTTCTAATTTTTCTAATTCCAAGTACAAAACCTATGTCAATAACTCCGTACCATTTAGGGCTGAGGGAATTGAAAAGAGTTGGGGGAGCAAATTATTGATCTGAAGAGAAAGGGGTTCATTAGGCTGAGTTCATCGTCTTGGGGTGCTCCAGCACTATTTGTGCCAAAGTTGAACGGGTCAATGTGGATGTACATTGATTATGAGCTCAATTGAGTCACTATTAAGAACAAGTATATGTTGCCCTGGACAACGATCTTTTCGGCCAATGTCCAGGGTCGAAATTCTTCTCCAAGATTGATTTGCGAATGGGATATCACCAACTGAGGGTTTGAGAAGAGGATATTGAAAAGATGGATTTTCGTACTTGGTATGAGTACTACAAATTCCTCGTGATGCCTTTCGGTTCGTACGAATGCCCCTACGACATTTATGGACCTTATGAATCCTGTGTTCCAATCGTATCTAGACCATTTCAATGTGGTGTTCATCGATGATATACTCGTCTATTCATCTTTTGAAGAGGCTCATCAGAAGTACCTTCATATTGTACTTTTAACGCTTCGAGAACATTGGCTTTATGCCAAATTCTCTAAAAGTGAATTTTGGTTGTGGGAGGTTAGATTTCTTGGTCACATTATTTCCGAGGGTGTTATATAATTGATCCTTCCAAGATTAAGGTTGTTTCCAATTGAGAATGACCGAAGTCTATTTTTGAGATTCGCAGTTTTCTAGGCCTTGTGGACTATTATTGTCGTTTCATAAAGGATTTTTCTCTTTTAGTGGCTCCTCTTACAAAGCTGACTCGAAAGGATGTTAAATTCGAATGGAGTTCTAAATGCGATAAATATTTTCTTCATTTGAAAGAGTTGCATACTTTAGCTCCTATTTTGATTATTCCAGAGCAAGGTATCGGGTATTCGATCTACTGTGATGCGTCTCGAGAAGGTTTGGGTTGTGTTTTAATGCAAATTGGAAAAGAGATTCCTTATGCTTCAAGACAGTTGAGGATTTGCGAGCAGAATTATCCGACACATAACTTGGAGCTTGGAGCTGTAGTGTTCGCACTTAAGTGTTGGCAGCATTATCTTTAAGGGGGAAAATTCAAAGTATGTTTGGATCACAAGTCTTTGAAGTACATCTTTACTTAAAGAGACTTGAACATGAGGCAGAGAAAGTGGATGGAGTATCTCGAGCAATACAATTCCGATCTTGAATATCATCCCAGGAAGGTAAATGTCATTGCGGATGCCTTGAGTTGCAAGACTCGGAGTTTTATTGCTTGTCTTGCAGTTGATGAATGGGAAATACTCTGATTGTTGAATGAGTTTAGATTGGAATGTATTGAAGTGGAGGGTCGAGATTCTTTACTCATTATCATGTCTCAACCTACTTTGGTCACGCGTGTGATAGAAGCATAACGTGTTGATGATGAATCGGATGCCTATCGAGTTCGTTTCCTTAATGAACACAAGCTTGATAGATGAACTCTTTTAGAAGATGGGGGTTTGCGATTTCAAAATCACTTATTTGTTCCAAATTCTATTCGTGATGAGATTCTGCTAGAATCTCACCATTCTCGTTTGGCAGTGATCCTGGTGCACCAAAATATATCATAATATTTCACATCATTTTTAGTGTCTTGGTATGAAGAAGGACATTCCAAAATTCCTATTAGGTACCTTACTTGTCAGCAAGTAAAGGCCGAATATAAGCATCCAAGGGGATTGCTTCAACCATTGAATGGAAAACAATGTACTTCGTAGTGGGTTTGCCAAGGTTGAGGTATGGGAATGATGCCATGTGGGTAGTCGTAGATCATTGATAAAATGTGCTCATTTTCTTCCTATTCATATCACCGTCCCTGTTGAAAAGTTTTATTGGTTATATATTGATGAAATAGTTCGGTTGCACAGGGTTCCGATATTGATTATTTCTAATCGAGATTCTCATTTCACTTCTAGCTATTGGTCAGGTCTCCAAGAAGCCTTAGAGACTAAACTTTCGTTGAGTATGTCTTTCCATCCACCAATGGACGGACAATCTGATCATACTAATCAGACCCTCGAGGATATGCTCAAAGTATGCGTCCTTAATTTCGGTGGGAATTGGGATAACCATGTTAGCCTAATTGAGTTTGTGTATAACAACAATTATCACGGGAGCATTGAGATGGCTCATTTCGAGGCCCTTTATGAAAGGCTGTATCAGTCTCTTATCTATTAGGTAGAAGTAGGTGATAATGCGTTATTGGGCCTGGATTTGTTTTAAGAAATGGCCCAGAACATACAACTTATTAAATAGCATTTGGAAACATCAAGGAGTAGACATAAAAGTTATGCGGATAATCGGAGAAGGCAATTGGAGTTCAAGGTTGTATCATATTTTTCTGAAAATTTCCCCTCGTAAGGGTATTATGCGTTTCAACAAGAAAGAAAAACTTTCCCCTCATTTCATTGGTCCTTTCCAAATTCTTGATAGAGTCAGGAAGGTGGCATATTATTTGGCCTTGCCACCACATCTTTCAAGCATTCATCCTGTTTTTCATGCCTCTATGCTTCGAAGATGCATTCAAGATCCTTTGCATATCCTAAATTTTGATGACTTGCACATAGATAAAGATGTGTTCTATGAACTTTTACCGATTCGAATTTTGGATCAAAAAAGCAAATACTTAGTCGTCGTAGCATCTGTTTGGTACAATAATAGCGAAGAGGCAACTTGAGAGCGAAAAGAAGATATGTGGGCCAAGTATTCGGATTTGTTTACAACTTCAGGTACATCCGTATTTTCTTTCTGTAGTATACACAATTTCAGAGACGAAATTTCCTAACGTAGTAATGTCACGGAAATGAGTATAATTTTTTTTACGAATCTAAATAATATTATTAATTGATTTTATTGATGTTATTTATCGTTGTTGTTGCATTTGTAGCTTCGTGAATATTATTCGTTATTATAATGTCTCATTCATAGACATTATATATCCCTCGTAGTAGTGGAATAATATTTAGGTAGAGTTGTTGTTATAAAGCATTGAAAATGAGTTAGTTTGGCTAAGTATTTTATTAGGCCTTAGTCAAACCTTTCCCTTTTTGTCTTGTCCTGAGGCTGTCCGACGGGTCGAAAGCGCCAGACAAGGCATCTGACCATACATTCCCGGGAATTACTTTTTGGTTAAATTTTGAAATTTTGGGTTAGTTCCTTCACCATGTCCGTCGTGTGTTCGGAGAGTACCCGTCTGCAAACAGACGTCGGACACCCTACTCAAGATCGTCAAACGTAGTCGCCGGACATATCAATATGCATAAAGTACTTTTTAACCTACAAAAGTTAGTCAAACTTCACTTTTATCAAAAATTCCATAGAGAGATAGTGTGGGGGGGGATTGGGGGAGATTTGGAAATCAAATTTTCAAAACTTGTTCATCTAGCTCGGGGTAGTGAAAGTGTAAGATTTTTACATTTTCGAAGTCTACGTAACTAGAGCTACAATTTGACGTAAGTCTCGCTTCCTCTTTCTTTCTTTCATTCATTTCTCCTCAATTTTCGCGCCTCTCGGGGCATATCTAATTAAATCTTTATATCTTATTCTTCTCATTTTGTAGTTCATCTTTTGTTATAGGTTCACTTTGATTCGGGTCCATTTGTTAGATCCATCCCAAGGTTTTGAAAGAGGGATTTTTGAGATGAGACTTACAAATTCCTTCGGATAGTTCGTAAGCGTATAAGGTACGAGTAAATTGCAAATAACAATTTAATTATGAGAGGATGTGTGTATCGACATGTATATTGGTTTTGTTTTTGCTATATATAGATTTATATTTGATAAATCTCATATAGCATAATGCAACATTATATATACACAATTTATTGGTGTTATTATTGTAGAAATTGACGTGGCACAAGATATGAATATTTTTGAGGTTATAAAATTATTTCATCAATTGTATTATAGCATATTGCATGGCATTATATTGTTTCATCGATATTATGATAAGGCATAGTGAGGCATGAATATTGTTACCACAATATTACCATTGCATTATTATTGGCGTTATTATTGTCGTGAGAGAAAATTCATTATATTCACTGGCTATTATTTTATTGGAAAACCTCGTTGTAAAACTCGGGAGTATTCGAGAAAATTTTGAGAATTTTGATATATAATTTGAGGAATAAAAATATACCTTTGTAGAATTTAAAAAGTATGATACTAGAAGAGTCAAAGCATACTATGCAATAAAGTTTGAAAAACATGTATATCATGAATGCGTGGTCTCATTTCATTATCATTATCATGATAGGAATTAAGTCTTTTGATTTCTTTTCGAGGCATTAGTATCGACTTTTTCAAAGAAAAACCTTCTGGATTTTAACCCTTCGGAGAATAAAATGAGCTTGGGGACATACACCCCTACTGTGAGAGCTGGGAAACCTGCATAGGGATAAAGACCTTCAATAACTCCAGGTGTTACTGCACCTTAAAGTCGGACCTATGATTTACATCATATAAGATGCATCGATTATAGGTGAGGCGAGTGGAAACATCAAAACCTTCGAGAGATACTAGTTCCACCTTTCTGTTTAAGTTGTGTTGTCAAGTTAGTATGGCATTAGTCGACATTCGAGCATTAGTAGTTTAATGGCAAATGTACTTACTTATTTTCCATAAGTATGTCCATATTTTATTTTATACAAGCATGAACTTACATTTCAATACTGCATAATCTCATATTTACATTGTTAATTAGCCATCTAACTTGTACTTATATATATATATTGTTGCTCATATTTGTATTACAGGCGCGGAGGCTAGCTCAGGCTATACTCAGTAGAACATGGACTACTAGGATAACGATTTTGGATGTAGAAGAAGTCGCCTCATTTATATCAATTTATTTTGTTAGAGGCCAAATACTTTATGTATATGTACACTTATTTTTGTCGAGCCAGTAGCTCGAAACTTTCTTTTGTGTAGTGTTGGCGCTGGTTTTCTTACTTTTTCTTTTTAGCATTTTATATTAGATAATCTAGTTGTGGACTGTAGTTGCCACATTTGAATATTGTAGCTACTATTGGACTCATTATGTATATAAAAATAACTTTGTTGTAATATTGGGTTCGATGGGAATATGAATTAGTTATGATGCATTTATTTTCATATTCCATTTGTTTATATTATGTTTCTTGTTACTATCATTATTTTTATTATCGCATTCCCGATTTTATGGGGACCCAGGACATGACATGGAGATTATGTATATTAAGATACATCATATAATCGGAAAAGAGAATTTTATTGCAGATAGTTTTGCCAAATGAAGGGCAAATGGTATAAGAGCACATTTTTTTAGCGATAATAATCTATTATTGGAAGTTCAAATGGAATATTAGTTGTATTGTTTGCCATTCCTTATTGGAGGCATTTTACACATAATAATTGAAGTAATGCTCCAGAGGTAAACCTCTAGTTTTAATAAAGTATTCTTTTTCTTGACTGGAAAAAAAAAATCAGAATTTAGCAGGTAACCACTAATCTATTTGTAATACTTTTTATTATAATATTCTATAAGCCTATTGTTAATTACGATATTTCCAAAACGTTATCGGTTTGTTTTCTTAAAATTTTCAATCGGACTGTATCTATACTTGCATCTATGCAAATGTAATTTAAACCTAAAGCATCTAACAGATTAATCCTAAATTTTTATTTAAAAGAACTTGCGTCCACCTGGCATTGGTAAGCTTTCGTTGTTAGAATGGTAGAATAGAATCAAATTGAAAAAATTAACAAGGTTACTACAGATCCAGTCGGTATACACAAATTTTAAATTTTTAGAGGTTTTATAAAAATATAAAGTGCCACAAAATTTCTCTGCTTATGCAATGTTCATAATTATATTGTAGGCTCCCGTTTATCATTTTTATAGAAAAATTTTAATTATATTTTAGTAATCTCCGATTAATAATAAAATTGATAAAGACAAATACAAACATATGGATTTGAATAGCAAAATTTCATTACCAGTTGCGCAAAGTTGATTAAGAAAGACATAGCTTTTTGTAGCTTAATTAATCTTCTTTCCCTAACTTTTGTACAAAGTGAAGTTTAGAAGAAAAAAAACATCCCTTCCTGAACTTTGTTTATCGCTCTCTTGTTCATAGAGCGCTCAAGAGAATATTTTCCCTCTGATCGAATTTGAATTTGAATTTTGAACTCGGAGTCTATCTTTCAAGGCAAATGCATGCATCTTCCACTCAGTAACATACTGGCTTTTGTCATGCTGGTGTCTATATCTAAAGCCTCGAGAGTCTTATGACTCCAGTCTTTATTAATTAACAAACTTAGGTTTTACAAAGTTCAGGCCCAAATATGTTAAGCCAACTTCTGAAATTTGTGGGCTTATAACTCTGAGTATATATCAATATCTTGACCTTCTGGAATTGATGACATCAAACCATTAAACAACAAAGATGTTTCATTAGGCAAAATTTCAACGCTAACACCGTCCACAAATAGCAATTTTACTTTGTAATTTGGAACGATTAAAATTATTATACATTTTTATTTCAATAATCGTTGAAAACTAAACGGATCACCTGTGACGCCTCTCATAATTTAGGGACAAAAATAAGTAAATAGCAGTAGGTTGGTTATTTCATATCTAATTCAAGTTTTGAAAAATTATTTTAAAGATTTTTATCTAAAACTATGAAACCATCAAATTGGACTTATTAATTTATGGACGGAGTGAACCGCGAAGAATTTGCACAGGCAAATGAAAATAAAGATAGCATTGAATATTATGATTGTGATCCAGTTTAGTTCTTTCTTTAATCCAAAAATTATAAAACCTGAACACTGGCAAACTGAGGAGGGCAGGAAGGCCGCATACCGTTTACCTCCAAAACTTTTACAGATTTTACGTATATTGGAGGAGAAAAAAAAATTATCCCTCGGAAATCCTCACCCGCACCTATAAATCTTTGGTCCGCCCCTCAACCTTAACAAGTTTCTTCTCTTCTCCAATCATAGCTAAACAACAATACTTTTAGGGATATATACATATATATATATATATACACATAAGTAGAATTTAGAGAATGTAAATCTTTTCTTCCTTTCAAATGAATCGCCATCTTTTTGCACTTGGTCTTATTCTTCTAGCTTATATTTTTTCTCATTTGATTTTTTTTCCTTTTTTTTTCTTCTACGTTTGCACCTTTGTTGCACACAGTCTTGTATTCAATTAATATATCATTTTTTCCCTTATCTTTAACTAACCTTGGGCAAGAAAATGAAGCAAAAAATGTCATTCTGGAGTTTCACAAGCATATAACCAAAACCAATAAAGAAAATCTGGCTAGGGAAAAAACTAAAGATTTTTCAGGAACACAAACCAACAGATGCAGGCAACAAGAATCCCGACACACGGTGCCAACACACATAAACCTCTCATTTACATTTAGGACCTGTTTGTTCCAGTCTAAATTGTATGCTCAAGCGCTGACATTGTATGCAATTGGAAGTGTAAAGAATTTTACAAGAAAATATTTTGCACAGCATTAATCATTACAAGAAAGTAAAAAGAGCAAATATATGCCTCTATCAGTTCCCCTTTTAGGTAGAGAAGAAAAACAAGATATTTACCAGCCATTGAACCTCCAAGCCCATGAAAAATTAGCAAGAATAATATCCTTTTATCTTAGCCTTCTTCTCCAAACTCTTTGGTAAATCTCTCATGAACCTCAAGGTCGTTTTTGCTCACTGTTGGCCTTTGTCTTGCAAGGACTTTATCGAAGTCCAATTTCGCTATGGGTGGTGGAGTTATCTGCAAGAAATTATCAAACATGTAACAACAACATGAATACAGATACTACGTTATGGTTTGTTCTGCAGTAGTCAAGAAATTCCATGTTTGTTTGAAACTGATTTCGATAACTCATTATCTTTGTTTTTCAAGTAATAGTGACAGACTATACAAGCAATCATTTTTTTAATAGAATTCTCTGAATTATCAGCATTGACTTGGAAGTTTCTAGAATTGAAAAGTTCTCAAACAGATTTCCAGAATGGGGAAAATATAAGCTCTCGTATTTTTGTCAAATGCACAGTAATTTTTTTTCTTCAGAACTAATTGGACCCATAACCAAGCACATCAGAATTTCATTATTTATTTCACATCAATTTGTGTTGAGTCCAAGTGATAAATTAAACGTCACTTTCCACTATGGGAAAAAAAGAGGAAACATGTTAATATACATATCAAGACAAGTGGAATCAATTTTCGAAACCTATTGAGCTTTATTCTACAGAAAGTAAGTTCGTAGTACCTTGGAAGCAAGTCCTCTGGCAGCAAGATCCTGCATAGTGGTTTGAACTGACCCCGGTTGCTTTGGTCCACAAGGCATCCATAGTCCCTCGGGTGTCTTAATGAAATACATAGCATCTTGGGTTTTACGTACTGGTTCAAA
This sequence comes from Embelia ribes, assembly GCA_001753735.1. NCBI lineage: Eukaryota > Viridiplantae > Streptophyta > Magnoliopsida > Ericales > Primulaceae > Embelia > Embelia ribes. Next base: position 10,864 of record MKEJ01028131.1, read on the forward strand.
AAGAACATCTTTAACCTACAAAAAACCACATATATAACAAACAAAATTAATAAAAGGCACACCACTACAAGTAGGCACATAGAGTAATCATGGCAGCATGTCCTTAAACTCTGCACTCACGCAGACAGATACATCTGACCCAGAAAAACCATCAGTTCTACGACCCAAGCTTTCAAAGTCACTTTCCATCAAGTTGTGAGGGGTATCTCCTAAATGCACCTGCAATTGTATAGTGTAGCAACAATAAGTATTTTATATAGACCATACCGTACATCTAAAACTTCAAAATATTTTAATTTAAAAAAAGAATACGAGCAAGAACCTCATTACTTTAAACATGTGCTGGCGAGCCTTGGCATCAGGAAGTGGAATGTATATACGCTTGTCGAACCGTCTCCTAATAGCCTGTCATGATAAAAGTTATTAGATATATCTTCTCAATATTCCTGACCCTTCATCCGATGGAATAACAAAAAATTCAAAATCTTCGTACCTGATCAAGAGCATAGGGAGTATTTGTTGCTGCAAGGACGAGAACTTTTTCATCATTGTGTCCTACACCCTGAATCAAGGGAAAGAGATGACAAAACTAAGATAAACTGCTTATTGAGATTAAACAGTTTTCACAAGCCAGGAAAATACAAAACGGAAAAAAATAAATGACAATATACAGATAGGAAACACTATTATTGTCAACAAAAGTTCCCCGACCAAAGCAAACCCAGTTAACTGAGTCCCGTATGTACACAAGAACTTAACCCCGCAGGTATGTATTGCCAAATCTAATACACACACCCACACCCACATACACACATTACCCCCTCTCCTCTTCCTCTCACCTGTTCTCCTTTTCTCTCCTATTCTCACAGCAAAAGCATTTCGACAAAATAGTTCTTTATTCTTATGCAGTCTTCTGGCAGATGAACAAGTAAACAGGGGGCTTCCAACGAGCGAAAAAAACATAATTGATTTGGATAGAAAAGTAGTGGATATCGTGCATGCTTTCGTTAGACGTGTCTCATGTACTCCCCTGGCCTTTGACATGTAACTACAATACTTTCTCAGTCATACAGTCTTTGCAACGTGCTACTGATTCATTCAACCAACTCCACAATTTAAAATGGGAATAGAGAAGTTTCAACAAATATTTATTTTAGAATTGATGGAAGCACCTGTAAAATATTCGGACAAGTCCACGATACGAAAGATAAAAATCAAAAACCTCATTACATTGTAGAAACATTACCTGCATCTGCACGAGAAGTTCAGTTTTGATTCGTCTAGATGCTTCACTCTCATTTCCTTCTCCACGCTGGCCACATAAGGAATCAATTTCATCAACAAAGATTATAGAAGGCGCACTATCTCGAGCCATTTGAAAAAGGTTTGAAACTAGCTTCTCACTTTCACCCATCCATTTAGAAACCAGGTCTGACGAAGAAACACTGCATGAACACAGTAGTTAACAAAAGCTGATATTAAGTTGCACGACACACATGATGTAAAAAGATCTATACCTGTGAACAATAAAGGAACTAGAAGGGAAAATGGGGTTTATTTTCCAAAGCAAGTTACAAACTGGTAAACAAAATTCTTTTTTAGATATTTAATAGTGGGAAAACAGGTAAACCCGAGTCTTGCCAAAATGTGTGCACTAAGGACTCGTGTCAAGCAAATTCAATGTACTGAAGAAACATGAAATGCCACCCATCACTTTACCTTAAAAAATTCAATTTACGCATGCTTAGTCTTTGCTTTATGGCAAATAGTTTGCCACAGAGACTACTCCTAAACGTCATTAGTTTGAAAATAAGGACTTAGAGAAAGCACAGTGTGGATATTTAATTTTTTAATGACGGTTACTATCATTTTTCAAGGGACAGAGTAAAGATAAAAACAAGGATGACATAAAATAGAGAGATTAAACTGTAACTAAAACTAACTGCAACAACTGAATTGAGCTTGAAGAGTAATCCAAAACCCAATTCAATAAAGAGTCACCTGAAAAAGGTAGAGTCCGCTTCAGTTGCCACAGCCTTGGCTAAGTATGACTTCCCCGTTCCAGGTGGACCGTACAAAAGAAACGCCCTCCATGGCCTCCTCTTGCCTAAAGAAAGCAAATGAATCAGAAACAATGTAAGATTAGATTGATTAAGAGAATCCAACTGTCTTCAAAAAATTAGATCCAACAGATTAGACTAGCATCAAGTGAATAAATTGGCATTTGCCTCATATACCCGTGTTGACCAACAAAGAAACATATTATAATTTTAATAATTGGTAACAAAGAAACCTCATCAACAATGCACAATAAATAATTGATAATCAATGCTCTGGGTAATAGTAGCAGGATAGGTGCAGCATAGACATCATAAGAGAAATGTAAGCACAAACATAACAACAGAAATGTAAATGGTAAGTGAACATGTGTGAAATGGAGAGAACAAAGGATAGGCTAATAGGTTCAATGGTCGCACTAAACTCAAAAGAATAAAGAAAGAGAAAAGAGAAGAATGACAAATTAAGACAACAGCAAAACTCAGAACACAGAAACAAAATCAAGTTTAAGACACTTAACAAGGCCCCCTAATCCTTCATCAGAAGATTCATTAGGGATGAGAAGCCAAAACAAATAAAACTGGACTACAGATGTAGTTCTAACAATATTTACATAAGTAAGCAAGACTGGCCATTTTTTGAGGAAGAGGACCAAGTTCCTTTTCCTTTTTGACCCTTTTGAAAAGAATTTACTTCCAATTCATGTTTTAATGTGTCTATAAACAGGGCATATGGTGTTAAACAAATGTAGACTTTTATAAAATAGACTTTGTGTTTACGAAAGAGTGTGGATCTTTTTGTTCTTGATAGTAGATCTCAAGGAAAATCCCTTGATGTAGGACAAGCCACGGAAAAAAGAATGAAAAGATAAAATAGCACCAGAAGGGTTTTGCCTTCATATCAACACTCAAGAACAAAGAGACCGACACTCTTTCGTAAACACAATCTTTATTTCATGAAACCTACAATCGTTTTGACACCATACCAGCCCCATTTTTCATAGACAAAGTAAACTCCTAATATAAGAAGATTATCCCTCCCCAAAAATCTTAACTGAATCCGTAAAATCTTGGCTAATTTATGTACTCACAAATCCCAATGACTGCAAGATAGCAATTAAAACTAAAAGAAAATATGCCTAGATAATCTAAGTAAATTAAAATAGAAATTGCATGGGTAAACAATAGAACCGGTCGATTCTGCATCACCCAATCTCCCGTTCATGTAAGTAATGATGCAACTTAGGGATCCAGATGCCCTTCAGTCTGACCGTACTAAGTTTTCCTAAAGCATTCTCATTAATGACTAGTCTAAATAGAGGTCTATGACTAGGCTAGTCATCATCTAACAAAAACCTAATCCTGTTCCTCTTCCCCAGCCTACACGACACGACCTCCATAGACCACCCCATATGAACTCTGCACTTCCTGATTCACCCAATTCCCTATATGCCAAGTCGCTAACAAATTTGATGGAGACCAAAATCCTTCATGCCATCTCTCTCTCTCCTGCATACCACCACAACCACTTGCCAAATACCACTTTATTAAAATTCTTGACATTCTAAATGCCCAGACCTCCCACTCAAAAAACTTTTCTTGTTGATTCAAAAAATCAAATGGGAAGACAAGAAAAGGATAGTAAATGCTCTTGACCCTAATACAAGTGATGTCAATGAAAAAAAAACAGAATGTTTTAAAGCCTAAATAATATGCACTCTGAGGGTTGTATGTTGTGACTGTAAGTTATAGGCATGGTTGTCAATCTCTTATGAGATGCGAAACAATCATATGATACGAAGGTTCCATGTGTATCATAGCTATCTCTATTTTGACCAAATATCAGTCGATATACGTCTGTCACTTATGATACGAGACGTATCATATATCAGACATGTATCACCGATATATATATATATATACTTAGCTTTATAAAT
>MKEJ01028143.1:0-10683 GCA_001753735.1 Embelia ribes
TTTAAGCAAAAAAACTGATAAGCTGGAACTTATAAGTTGCATCCAAACAAGCCCTAAATATCATACAACATCATAACGGCAAAGTTGAACTTTCTCGAGAATTCCCATAGCCTTCCGCCTTGCAGCTTGGGGTGACTACCAGTAGGCCTGCTTGTAAGTGAGCCAAACTAAGGCTAGATTTATTAAGAATTCAACTCAAAATACTATTTATCTTGTAAAGAAGCCAAACTAGGGCTTGATTTATTAATACATTAGGCAATTGAGCAGAGCTAAATAGGTTTCCTGCCATTTGATGGTTCGTTTTCTCATCGGTTTTGAGAAGATGCAGATATGCTAGCTCGCAGACTTGTAGTCATATCATCAATCCCAAGGACTTAGTACAAACAGAAGGCTCAATCAAAGGAACGGATCTTTCCAAATGCAACTAACTAGTAACAGTTTATAATAATCTTCAACTAACAGAATTATATAAAGATCTTCCAGAAATCACGTATGGACATAACAGGGCACAAGTAAAAACACTGAACTTTACAAATCACACTTTATAACACCAAATAGAAAGAATCCAGAAGTAAAATCAATGGCCTGCAGTTGGTTTCGTGAGTAGTTCAAGTGATTTCTTAAGGAAGTCGACAGCAGTTGACACGTCATCGAATGCCAATGCCCCAACTGCAAACCGTGCAGCCTTGTGTGCCTCAGCAATTTTCTCAGGTGCAGGCTGGTAATTGTTATCATATTGACAAGTCTCTACTGGAGCAGGTATGTCATCATAAGCACTCCCATTTCTGCCACTTGAATTGCCTTGTGCATATAAATGTTGGTTTGATACAGTAGGAGCTGATGCTGATACATGTTGGTTTGATTTTGAGGGAGCTGGCACGGATTCATTATGAGGTGTGCCAAAACTGCTGTTTGAATTATATTGTGCAGAATCTGAATTCGGGTGGTAAGATGGATCTGAGCCCTGGTAATATGAAGGATAGTGAGATGGGGCAGTGGGCAGGCTGGACTCTGTAAAACTTGGGTATGATTGGAAATTGGGATAAGAGTAAGAGGGAGCATCATGAGAAGGATAATTCTGTGGAAATGGCTGATGAGGTTCTTGTGGATACGGTTGATGGTGGTACGTTTGAGTATAAGAGGAATCTTCTGATCTGTTGTTTTGAGAAGGGTGGATATCATGTGAAGGATAATTCGAGTTGGAGTAAGGAGGTGGTGGTGCTGGAGAATTATTTGAAGGTGGGGGTGCCGGAGAATTATTTGAAGGTGGTGGTGAAATATCCGCCACGTGTTGGGGATGAACTTCGTCATAGAACCGAGGGGGCGGGTGAACTGGTGCAGATGTAACTGCTGGATCAGGTCGACTTGGTTCGACATCCTGAATAAAAGAGAACTAGTTACAAATCTTTAAAATAGATATAGGTGTATAAATTGATTCTCAGCCAAGGGTTTTCAACACAAATATTAATGTATTCAGCAACTAAAAGTTTATATATGGCGCTGTCTCCTATAAATACATTATTCTTTAGGTTTTAAAAAGAAAATCATACATATTCAACACTTGATGTACTGGTTGGAATCGAGAAATTCTCTTCACCACCAGGAGGGCCTGGTATGGGTGTCCTTCCTTCATTTATGGCTTTCCGTATATCTGCAGCTTTCCATGCCGCATACTTCTGTTTCTGCTCGAGCTGTTAAAATAAAGTAAATGAAATGACTCAAAATGCAGATAGATTTAGAAAGAGAAAAAAAAACAAGAGTTTTAAAATTGCAGTATTTGAATCAATGATGATTACCAACTTTTGAAAAAAATGAACCAACGATATTTCACAGGCTTACATCAGGCTGAAGTTCACCAAACTGATTAAGGATCTCAAAAAAGATGCTTGCTGCATAAAATATCTTTGCAGTATTCCTGTGGATAAATTGCAAATTATAACAATGTAAATGAACTTCTATTTCACAAGCAACAAAGTAAAAGAGTTTAATTGACAGAAAGCATCAATTGGAACTAGTTACCAAAATGGTGATGAGCCTTTGTTTAGTATCTTAACAAGAAGGTCACAGGTATTTAATCATTGTAAACATCATTCTTTCTTTGGGAAGAAGAAAAAGTCGCCGGGTTTTATTACTTTTAAGAACAAAATTCTATTTATACATATAACTTCTGAGCTAATACACTACAGGCCCTAACTTGCGAAGAACATTAAAGGTTGTGACATCAATGTTATATAAAGCAGTGATTACAATGGTCTATAAAGCATAACTTTACGCCATACATTACCGAACATAAGCCCATAAGTTGGATAGCAAAACTTACCACTCACCAAAAAAACTTGGATACCATAAGTTTAAGATGGACAGTTCATGATTTTGGAATGAGTATCAAAATATTCAGTCAACTTATGATGGACTAGACTAAGCATTAAGTGATCTCAGTCGTGTTCTGTTTTAAGTCTCAGAACAACAAGAGAGTTCATAGCAATCACTGCTTTAAAACATAAAAGTCATATATGTGCACCCATATTTGAGCTTTCAGGATTCAAGGTCAAGTTTGTTTCAGTTATAAGCAGTAAAAGAACATATCCTACAGATTTGCTCGACCAGCTCTATCTTGTTTGTCTGCCTTTTCAAAGACATTTAAGGCAAATCCTTCCAAGTGCAGTTGATCGTCAGGCCCCCGTTTCAGTGACTTCTTGTCCTGTAAGATATCAATAAACTAGATATCAACCAGAAGACACACACACAGAGACATTAAGTTACAGCATTCATCATTGCAAAATGGTCACAGATATAAAAGCCCACATAAAGTAAAAAGAACTTAAAATGGGATATACAAACATAACAGGTGCTAATCACTATGTCCACAGGGCTCCCTTAATGTGTCAACTACAAAACAATGACCAAGCACTTTTGAACCGTATCAATACAATCAAGCCAGTGAACGATTCTAGTCTTTTAAAATTACAAGTACATAGCAGACAAATACAACAAACAACTAATAACGCAGAGACTTCAACACCTCAGGAGATGACTGAAGATTTTATTATTGGAGTGAAATAAATGCAGGAACAGGCTTTCACTAGAGACTTTAACAAACATTAAAAATCTCGAACATTGGGAAGACACCTGGAAAAGACAACAATTCAGGGGCAAAAAAGCAGAAAGGAAAAACATAATCATCCGGCTAGTTGATGAGAAATGAAACAAGACATATCATAAATACCAATTGCGGGAACTTGCTATAATCAACCACCAAGCTTTAATCCCCAGAATTCAGTACCGGCTATATGAACCAAAAGAAGATATCTCCTCGGATCGTTAACATTAATTTTACCATAACACACGTCTTTTCGTATCACTTGTGTACACTAATGCACGAATTACACAAAATTGCAGAAGTATTCAAACTTGCAGATAACCCAACACGTAATCCAACAAAATTACTAATAAGACATAGGTGGGACCCTTTTCGAGTTGCTTCACGAGAGAGACAAGCAAAGTTGGTAGTTTTTGTGCGCTCATTTGGCGAGAACTTTAACGCACTTTCCATTACATACAAACCAAAATGAGATATTTCGCTAGATCGTTAACGTGAATTTTCCTATGCAACTAGGCAACTTGCTCACGTGTATTTTCTTATCACTTGCATACACGTTAGAGGTCCACTTGTATATTTTTTTTTCCTTTCCCATAAATATTCTCGCTGGTTCTAACCAGTCCTCTCACAGGTCTACTTAATTTCGCACCTTGTAACATAATGCATATGAATTGCGCAAAACAGCATAAGCAATCAAATTTGTAGATAACCCAACAAAAAATTAAACCCCAAATACTAACTAGACATAATTAAATTATGAGGTAAGCATAGGGATAGGAGGCGGGACCTTTTCGAGCTGCTTCATAAGAGAGACAAGCAGATTGTTGGTAGTTTTGATGCGCTCGCTTTGGGGGAACTTCAACCCGCGTTCCATTGCGTACAATCGACCTAATAAAGTGATTAAATACGAGAATTTAGAAACTAGGGTTTAGGACTTAAATTGAAAAACAGAGGAAGGGGGCGGATTACAGTAATAGGCGACGAGAGGGTCGTGTTTCTGCAACTCATCGGCTCGCTGGAGGTATGGGAGAAGGAGCTTTGCTGGCTCGTTGTCATTCGCCATTGCAGAGAGAGAAAGAGAGGGGGAAGGAGAGAGAGAGATTAGACGACGTCGTTACTTAATGAGCAAGCTACATGTCTATGATAATTCATTTCAACTATTAAAGGATTTTGTTCTTTAAAATCATAGTAATTGAAAGATCACAGGAGTTGGTAGTGTTTGGGTCTCAAAGTGAGATCTGATAGCAGATCCACTTACTCAACCCACACATTATCAATTGTAAGATGTTTAGACATATAACTCACGTGGCTTGGAAATTGATTGACACGAACGGGGACCTACTCACACTTTGCACAAACCCGAATTTCGAAATCCATTAGGGTACCGTCAAGTATGATTATTTTTTCTCAAGCCGACACGTAACCACTGAATTCTAGATCCACGGTTGGTAGGCTCGAGGTGGAGCAGATTGGGTTAGCTTATAGCCACCCCAAGATGTTGAACTTAAAAACACAACATTATTTTTGAGTTCTCATAAAAGATTTGATTAGACAAATAAAAAAAAAAAAGATAAGTTTTACTTAGATCACCATTGATTTATGACAACATAAATAAAACCTTCCCAAATTTTGAGTCTTGGACATAAATTTTTTGTTTCTTTTCATAGGTTTTTCAACTTTTTACATTTTTTTAATATGTGAAGTTACTATTCATTACGAGGGAAAGCGACTAGCTAAACTTTTCGTCAATCTACAACAATCTTGTGAATAGTCCAACTCACTTCTGGAGCGATGTTTTATACACCTGCATAGTCTCCCCACATTATTTGCCGGATTGTCATTAAGGCTATAGATTAGTTGCCACAGAGTGGAATAATACACAAATATAGACACAATATATCACTACCATTTAGTAACAATTCACCGTTTTGCCTTGCCACTCCATTAAAAAAAAATGGACTGAACTTTAATGAGTTGCGTTATTATTCATAGTTGTATATATTCTCTTCAAGGTTGTTTTCATTGTGACAACACTATTATTAGTACCTAATACAAATTTTCAGATGCAAAAAATACAGAAGCACCCAACTTAACCAAAGAAATTACCATGCAGCAGTAGCCTAAAAAGAACAAAACTTGTGAAAGAAACAGTAACTGAATTCTCATATGACACAAGCAACAAATCCCAACTCTGCAGTACTCGATTGTTCAAACAAGTAATTATCTCCCTATTACAGCAACTAAACTAGTAATAATGTCACAAACACTGACCTAACACACAGTACTCAACTAAACTCTCCGATAACAATATCACGGTGAGATTGGAGATGTCTCAGAACCAGAAATATGAGAGGCTGCATCTTCCTTCGACATGGCAACATAGTTGACTGGTGCAGTCGGCCGGACGCTATTCTCTCTCTTCGCATCCTTGTTAATCGACCTTGAACCATTTTGATTGAGTGACAATCTTCTGCTTGGAGTTCCATTTGCTCCTCCATTTGTACGTGGGCCCACAACCTTTTTGCTCCCGAGGCTTTGTCGACCAGGGCTAGGGGTTGGCCTTGAACCGAAGATGGTCTCCTGTTCTGCGTTCAGTTGTTCATGGAACTTCTTCTGATCCTGTGATTTGAGTAACTGTATCATTAGGAAATTGAGACCATATCAGAACCTTCTTTTGCCCAAATAAAAAATGATGTAAGTTTACAAGGTGCAATTGTTAGCAAGTGATCAAGTTTACAAGGCGACATAGATTGTTGCTTGCACTTCATAAAAAAAAAAAAAATGGCAGATACTTCAAGCCTTTATTTATGGTTTCAAAATTTTGATCAATATGAACTTGCCTTCATCCTTCGTTTCTCCTCTTCTCTTTCATGCCTGAGCATAACATATTCATCCAGCATGGCAAGTAGAGGAACCCCATCGTATGTAAATGACAAGCCACGATCTTCTTCCCATGCCCGAGTTTTGGCAATCAATGTCTCTACAAGAGCTACAATATGATAAACCAATTAACAATTGTTGAAAGCAATTCACAAGTTGCAAAAAAATGTCTAATATCCATTAGCAAAAGAAGTTCCTACGGTGTATACTTACTTTTAATTTCAACGAACATAACATCTTTTGATTTTTTTTTTTTTCGATAATATACCAAGAATGCATATTGATAGTGCACCCTTTTAACTGTCTGCTGTATGCTAGAAACATTGGATTGAAGGACTACAATATGACATTAGAAAGTTCATTAATTGCAAAATTCAACAGGTCAAGGCCCAGCAGAAATCCACTATAAGTTCATCGGGCCAAGCATAGACTTCACCCTTCAGTTCAAATGATAATTTTAACTCGAAAGAATACAAATGCAGTAAATAAAACATATTTTGGCTTACACTAGTTGCAAAGAGTTACCTATAAAATAATTTTTACACTACATAACACCATCTTAAAAATAAATGTTAGTAACATTTACAAGAACAAAATGTTTTAGTTGCAAAATTGCACTCTATGCTTACCTGGAATTTTGTTAACAAGAACGCGTGCTTTTTCAGCCCGTTTCAGATTTAAGTGAGCACCTCTGCTTGCATTATACCTGTTGTCGTCCTGTACAGCAAAGGAAATAGTAGAGGTAATGTAAGGAGAAGAAAAATTAAAGTATTAAACTATACCTAGAAGACGAAATTCAGATAATTTTAAGAAGCTGTGGATTAAAATATATAAAAGGAAAGACAGGCAAGAAAAACAAGAAGCCTGCAGATCATAAATTTCATCCCCGTTCTTAAATCAGAATACTTTCCAATTCTAAGTACTCATCAGAACAAGAAATGTAATACACTTGGTCAAATATTGTAAATCATTCCTCCCTCTACAGCCTCAATTATAACAAATAGCTAATTAAATATTATACATACTTTCCTTTCTTCACACCCTCACCTGTAACAAATAGTTAATTGTTTCCTAATAATACCCTCAATTAACAAATAGCTAATTGAAAGGAATGCCATGCAAGAAATGATAGGGAAGTTTTGAAACTCCAGCAATTTAACTTATCAGATACGATGAGCATGATGTAAACAAAAATGCAAAAATAATACCAATATCAGCTTCTACATCCTGTACATTCTATGGTACTACTAAACAAATAGACTAGAGGTCCACTTGAACAGATACATTGAAAGCTTCCAGTCACAGTTTTACTTGGAGAAGCCCCAAATACAGCACTCACAAATGGGGTAAGCACATCAAGTTTAACTGACGAAAATTTATACAAAGAAAAATCTTCAAAAATCAGATGCAAAACTGGATTGGAGCCAGTTATAAAATGTTCTTCTGAAGAATACAAAAGCCAAGTAGAAGGGCAAATAAAATTAACAAATTGAAAACAGAATTACCCTGTTATAATCTTCAAGCCAACTTTCTTCTTCACAAGCTGACATCCATTTCTCAACCTTATCCAGTATATCTTTCCTGCTGATTGCCTCTTCTTTGGCTTTAAGGATCTGGTTATCCATGTCAGCAAGTAACTCGGTTGGCTCAACATTACCAGAATCAATCAACTCCAGAATCTTTTCACGAGCAGCCTCCGAATCAATCTCAATATGAGCACGAGCAAATATCTCTTCAAGTTCAACTTGCCTTTTGAAAGCAATTTCCTTCATCTTGCTCGCTTTTAGGTTATCAAGCCTTTCTACTTCCACCTCAGCCTGCAAAACGAATACCGAGTAACTACATGTATGTAAACAGATAAGATGCTCTGTTTCAACTAAACATATGCAAAGCTTTCAACTTTTAATTACCTGCTCTATCAAATCCAAAGCAAGAGCACCAGGGATGGTCACTTCATCTACTGAGGCTGATATGTTACAGGTAACATGATCAAACAAATTCCGTTCTTCTTCAGGTGTATCCATCAAATTCCACAGGTCAGTCAGCTGAGTCGCTAACTCTTGAAGCTGGGGAAGAAAATCTAAGTTCAACAACAATTCGACCAACATATAGATGCAGTGTTCAGGGTAAGAGATTAAAAAGGTAAAGATGGCTTTGGGCACATTCATATCTTACATTAAACATAAAATGAAAAAAAAAATTTAGTACATATTAAGAAGCAAGCTCAAGTTTATGAGAGTGGTTACATGTAAGGATCTTCCAATTGAACAAAAGCTTTCAATTGGAAAAGGACAACAAAGAAACTAGAAATACCTTCCACATGAGTCATTGCTCGTTGACAGAAGAATAAATATTGGTCAGCCATGCATTTACACGAGAAAATATGACAATGCTGAAAAATATTTCTAGTTTTTGCCAAATTGAATTGAACAAAATGTGAAAAGGAAAAGTGACATTCCGTGGCAGTGTGGAACATGTATGAGAAGATAACAAGGCATACTAACACACAGGGTTTCAGTGGTATAAAGCAATAAAGCACAAGAATTTCTGGAACAAATACCAAGGGCAATTAGCCCACCGATAATGTAATGAAATTCTAATGAATAGTACCTTGCGCAACCTCTGTGTCTTATCTTCCTTTAGAGCCAATACAGTCTTAGCCAGCCTAGCGAGGGTATCATTGCTAATGCTTTTGGATTGCACACCAGTAGAGTCATTTAAGCTAGGATGAACTTCAGTAACTGTACTGAAGAAGTCCATCCCAAGGACAGCACATAAATCATGAACAGTACTCACAAATTGAAGCACCTTCTGCAACCTATCACTCTGCCGGGTCAAAGAAACGTGACAACATTCATTACTGGTTGTGTAAAAAAAAGGTTAATCACGTACTAACTGCAAAAAAATCAAACGAGAGTTTTACCTTTTCCTTCTGCAGTTCTTGTAGTTGAGACTGAAACTCGTCTAACTTCTTCAAGGAAAGATCAGCCTCATCAACTAAGGGACTCCCCACCTGCTCACTAGTCCCCACAATTTCTCCACTTATCTTCTGTATCTGTACTTGTACATCATAAAACTCCCTTATCCTTTCTTCTTTTTGTTTCCACAGCTGTTCCAGTGCTGGTGCAATAGCCGCAAGTTGTTCCTTGATTGTCCCGGAAGATTTGTCAGGCTGCATAACAGACCAAGCAAGAGCATAACAACTCAATTCCTCTATTCCAGAAAAGCAATTTGAAAAGTTGTACTCATATCTAAAGTTCCAAACAAAAGTAAAAACTTCCTTGAAATTTCAATTCCAGAAATGAAAAACAGATTACAAAAGGAAATGGTTTTATTGTACTTACAATTCCAACATAACTTTTCTCTCCAAGAGCAGATAGAAGACTGGTGAGTTCAACTTTGGCATCGGCCAGGGTCTGAAGGAGTTGCGCCCGTGACTTGGCAGCAAGGTCAACCTTCCTCTTATATACATCCAAACACTCTTGCTCTAACTGAAGAAGCATCTTGTCCCTTGCCTCATCGTTTTCACCAACCTCGTCCCAAATTTGCTGCGATACAAAATGAGACCACTTTTTTTTATTAAAACCGCTATGACAAACTGCTACTTTTAACTACAAAAAATGTATAATGACATGTTCAAATGCTCAACGCATGGGGTATAATGCTCAATGAATATAACAAGATTAAAATTATTAAACCAAAAGGCTTGCCTGCAATTGCTGCAGCAAAGAACCACACGTTGTTTCTCCGAGAAGTGGATTTGGAGAATCCACGGTTGCCATTCACAATCTTTCTGGGAACCTGATTTACATCACCAGAAGTTCAAATTTGCCAACTGACTAATAAATTATAACAAATCAATGGAAAAACAAAAAATGTCATGATAAATATAACAAACACGGGCAGAATATACAGCTATATTGACGAAACTTAAATATGCAAAATTTGCAAAACCATTTCATGAAACATAGCTGAAACTTAAACAACCCATTCTCGTATCTACCAAAACTCTACAACAACAAACTACCACATGGAGTTGTTTGCAAATTTTAGGGTTTAATTTTCAATTTTTCTCCCCCAAACCCTCCAAAATTTACCAATAAGCCGGAGTAAATACAAATTTAAGCCCTCATTATCGGCCCACACTAGATCCGCAGATCCGGCAGAGTAAATAGCACCAGAATCATCCTTAATAGAAATTCACTTAGTTTTTACCCAAATTATTATGTAACAACTCTCATCATAGCACTAATTTGAACCAATCTACAACCAAACCCCCTGCATTTAGCAGCATAAACCCACATTTGAACTGCAAAACCCTCAGATCTCGAAACAAAATCAATTTAAGTTCGCTAAACTAAAAGATATATCCAATTAGTACCGAAATTAGTAAATTCAAGCCCCGAAAACCCTCATCATCGCACTGATTAAACCAATCTACAAACCTAGAAATAAAAACTACACTTAGCACCATATATCCATTGTTGAACTTCAAAGCACTCAGATCTCGAAATGAAATCGATTTTCAAGACGCAATGGGGGTGCATTACACACAAATAAATGAGAATGCTTACAGAGATCGTACTGATAAGTTGATTTTCGCGCCTTTATAACACCAGATCTAGACGCTGCGAAAGGAAAAGGGTAGATATAGTGGAGGAGTAGTGCAATGATAGTCCAAGCAACGCAGAGAGAGAGAGAGA
>MKEJ01028146.1:3777-20752 GCA_001753735.1 Embelia ribes
TTCCTACCTTTCCTGATAACAGAATGTCGTTGGTCTGATGTTAAGTTCATGGCAAAATAATAGGTGGTACAATTGTGTTGTTTGATCGTAAAACACTCCGGAACTTCCGTAAAGATGGTCATAACTGGAAGAAGAAAAAGGACGGGAAAACTGTCAAAGAGGCTCATGAACACTTGAAGGTACGATTTTCCAACTGGTACAAGGTTTTATTGGCTTCAGAGATTTATTTTCTCAATGGTTGCAAAAGTAGATGATGGTGTTCCTTTTGGTTTTATAATTATCATTTCATGGTCTAAGAGTTGGCAAATTTCCATCTGTTGTTTATTGCATGATGATTCATATTTGTCCTTGGTTTTTGGTTTCATACTTTAAACATTCTTTAGAGGGAAAATATATGTATTTTTCTTTTAGTTGTGTTTCATGACAACTTTCTTAGATGGTACTTTTAGCCACTATCTTCACTTACATGCTTTCTCCATCATTTATGTATATATTCAGATTTACCATCATTTTTCAGATTGATCCTGGACTGATATCTGGTATTGCGACCATTTCTCGTTTTGTTTGGCCATGCTCAGGGCTAGGAAATGCTTTACTTTCTTCATCTCCAAAACAATCTAATGAGGATCTTGCTTATTTTGCTAGTAGGATTTCAATTTCTGCAATAGTCGAGCACCCCTATTTTAATTATATTTCCAGGGTGAGGGAGTGACTAGCTGTTTGAAACTTGGTTATGAGCTGCTAGTGCCACTTAAAACTAAACATTGCAGCCCTCTATTCTCTAGTACAAAATAGTTTTAGTTAACCTTTTATATTAAGCGTTCCAATCGCAATTGTTTCAAGTACAGGTGGGTGATGAAGAACGGATCCATGTATATTACGCTCATGGGGAAGATAATCCGACATTTGTCCGTAGATGTTATTGGCTTCTTGACAAGTATGAAATTATGGTTTATGCTTACTATGTAATGTTTAGGCAATGTTTACTCATTGGCATGCAAACAGACAAAAGTGCCAATTTGAGTTTTAACTTGGTTTGGAATCGTTTTCAGGGCTCTGGAACACATAGTTCTTGTTCATTATCGTGAAACTCAGGAGGTTAGTTTCTCCTACCTCAGGAAATCTCTTCACAGTTTATAGGATTCAAAATATTTAATTTGAATTAATTATACATATTTAATAAGAGATGAAATACATATGTAAATTTACTAGTCATTTGCTCAAAGTCGTAGGCATGTTTGGCCTAAAGATGAGCAGTTAAAGAAGTCCAAAAAAAAAAAAACCCGTGAATAGTTATTCTGATGTTCAGTTGAATGACCTTGTGCCTCTTTATATGCTTATCAAAGAAAAATTTTCAAACCTTTTCTTATTGGGAAAAATAATTATATATGAAAGCTCGAGTGGCCTCGTTTATGAGACTTGCTCCTTTGACTTCCCAAGTTAAATGGTAAGAGTATGCTGAGTTATAGGCAAGATTCGGCCGATCGGCGACATGAGTGGTCTATGTATTTATCTTCACGTCCTCTTTTGGAATCGTTTTCTGGTGCTGACTGTCATGAATAATTTGCAGGGGACTCCCACAACACCTGTATCTTCATACTCTAGTCCAGGTGTCTCTGATCCATCTATAATCTTATCAGATGAGACTGATTCTGTGGGTGATCCAGTGCTTTATACTGACGAGAATTCACAGCTAGGTAACTTTTGTAGAGCTTTTACTACCACAACCCTGACAGTTGATAATTGGAAGAAATATATTTCCGTCTTACTGTAATGGAAGATGTGTGGAATAAGACAATGAGTTCTTTTTGTATATTTCTTTTTTATTAAGACTATTCTTAACTTTCCCACCTTTAAATTTTCCTTGGCAATTTAACAGAGCCTGGTAACAGCATGACCCTCTTGAATCATGAAATGAGGCTTCATGAGATCAATACTCTTGAATGGGAAGAGCTTGTGGTGCCTGACGATCGTAACAAGTTCAGCGGACCTGATGGAGGTGGATAATTTGATGCTTCAGTATTTGAATTAGGAGACAGTTTACTTATATCTTTGTTATAACTCTTAGCAGTTGATTTCATTTTTACTCTGTCTTAACTTTCAGCTGCAGATACGTCTTGCTTTGATCAGCAGGATCAGTTAGGAACTAATGAACTATTAAATAATGTATGTAAATCTCTCTTTCCCCTTCTTTCTCTTGTGTGCTTGCAATGTGGTTTTTTTGTTCCAATCTTTAGTAATGAAGGTTGAATGTTAAGAATCATCATTGTAATGGCTTATATAAGCAGGCTACCTTGCTCCCTGCCGGAAAATCACCTCCACCGCCAGAAAGTTCTTCTGGGATTCTCTTGGAGCCAGCATATGTCAGAAACTCTGCCCATTTTAATGCATTTGACAACCTTGGCATTCCGATAATGGATGGCCAAACCAATGCAAATTTTCAAACAAGAAATTCGTTGAGCGTTACGGGCGAGGATGGTTTGGAAACTCAAGGGAGCTTTGGAAGATGGACGAACTATATTATGGCTGATTCGCAAGAGCCATTAGACGCTTCAAATTTGGTAGCTTCACTTCCAAATGATGATCTTCAGTCATCTATTCCCAGTCAAATATTCAGCATTACTTGTGTCTCTCCTGCATGGGCATTTGCAACTGAAAAGGCAAAGGTAATTTATTTTTTGCATAAGTTTGTAATTATTTGGTTTGATTATTCATGTTGTAAACATTTTCATTATGTTGGACTTCTAATGTTTCCTCTTGCAGATCCTCGTCACTGGACTTTTTTATGAAGGGCACCTAGATCTTGGAAATTTCAACTTATTTTGTGTGTGTGGAGATTCCTGTAATCCTGTAGAAATTGTCCAACCTGGAGTACTCCGCTGTTTGGTTTCATCACAAAACCCTGGGTTAGTAAACCTTTATTTGAGCCTTGATGGCAGCAATCCAATCAGCCAAGTTGTGGACTTTGAGTACTGCACTAATCCATCGAAGGATAGGACAACTACCGAGACAGCTAACGATGCTGATGATTCCCAGAGGGAAGAATTTAGACTGCAAACGAGGCTTGTTCGCTTGCTCTTTTCTACCTCTAAGATCCTCAATACTTTGTCGAGTAAAGTATCGCCAAATGCCTTAAAAGAAGGAAAACTGTTTTTGCATAGAACCTCTCAGATTGCTGATGAATGGGCATCTTTGGTCCAGTCAATAAAAAATGACGAAATTTCAATTGGTCATGCCCGAGACAATCTGTTTAAGCTCACATTGAAAAGCAGGCTATTCGAATGGCTGTTGGAAAGAGTTGTCAGAGGGGGTAAAATTTCCGACTATGATGATCAAGGCCAAGGGGTAATCCATTTGTGCGCTATGCTTGATTACTCATGGGCTGTTTATCTGTTCAAGCTGTCGGGCTTATCATTGGATTACCGAGATAAGTTCGGATGGACGGCACTGCATTGGGCTGCATATTGTGGAAGGTATGCATAAGATTTCTATTCCACAGCAAATATGAAGGAATTTTGTGTGTCAGTTACCTAGATAGCCGAATAGAATATATTGATTTCTTAGCATATAAGCCATATATATTGGGTTATATTTTTCTGATGTTATAAGTAGGTGGTTTCTAGAGGTCTAGCATACTTTTGTGGAGATGGTTGTTTGGCTGCATATCCATAGCCACTATTTTACAAGCTGATTTGGTTGCACTGCTCCAAGCCAGACTTAGAGGCTTATAAGCTGAACCATGGAAGCTAGATTGCCAATTAGAAAGGAGTTTAAATCATTACAATTCGCCTCTTTTTTGTATTCTATTGCAATTGGTTAATGATGATGTTTTAACTTTTCGAAATGAGGGAATGACTACAAATGGGACCAATCTTTCTGAGGTTCTTCAAACGTCAATCAGTTTATTCTAAGACATTTCTGTAACAGACTAGAAAGCCAGAATTTAGCTATTACAAAATGAACATGCAGTAGATAGTCTTCTATCAAAGGTCTTTTCACCACATGCTGGAAAATATAATATATTTCAAGAAAATCTTTAACTGCTTATGAAAATATTCATTGTAGGGAAAATATGGTTGCTGTTCTTTTGTCTGCGGGGGCAAAGCCCAATCTAGTCACAGATCCGAATTCAGAAGACCCAGGTGGATGCATTGCAGCGGATCTTGCATCGAAGAACGGTCATGATGGATTAGGGGCTTATCTTGCAGAAAAGGCATTAGTGGCACATTTTGAGGATATGAAAATAGCAGGGAATGTCAGTGGTTCATTGCAAACAGAGAATAGATTTGAATTGTCGAATCCTGAGAATCTCAGTGAGGAAGAGCTGTATCTGAAAGACACCCTGGCGGCATATCGGACTGCTGCTGATGCAGCGGGTCGTATACAGACCGCGTTTAGAGAGCATTCATTCAAGCTACGGAAAAAAGCAGTTGAAGAGACCAGCCCCGAGGATGAAGCTCGCAGCATAGTTGCAGCTATGAAGATCCAACATGCATTTCGTAAGTTCGAGACACGTAAGCAGATGGCAGCTGCTGCTCAGATTCAATACAGGTTCCGTACCTGGAAGATCCGAAAAGACTTTCTCCATATGCGTCGCCAAGCTATCAGAATTCAAGTAAGTAACCTCTACAAATGTCCTGAGTATCCACTAAGTAATGGCATCGTAAAAATAAATTTGTACAAAAGCACGCATACATCAATATGACTAGATCCCATGCGTGAATGTTGTCCTTCAATGACACGACGCTACCACGGGATGTATACTTTCTATACACAATTGTTTGTACGTGTTTCATTTTCCATAACTGAATTGATGATAGTCACCAAATGAAACAATGACTCCTACTGAAATCAACGAGAGCACAGTTTGACATGCAAGCATTTTCTAATTTGTTTTGCCTTGAAGTGGTCAATATTGAAATTCTTGTGTAGTTGATTCTTTTAAACACTAAAACAAGCTGAACAAACAACTAAGAGGTTTGTTTGTGCAGGCTATTTTCCGGGGATTCCAAGTTCGGAAGAATTATCGGAAGATTGTTTGGTCCGTTGGCATACTTGAGAAAGCGATATTACGTTGGCGTTTGAGGAGAAAGGGGTTTCGTGGTCTCCAGGTGTCGTCCATGGAGACTGTAGGAGAAGATCAAAAGGAAGAGAATGGTGTGGAGGACTTCTTCCGAGCTGGCAGGAAACAAGCTGAAGATCGTACAGTAAGGGCTGTTGTGCGTGTGCAGGCCATGTTCCGCTCGAAGCAAGCCCAACAAGAATATCGTAGGATGAAGCTGGTCCATAACGCAGCCCAGGTATACTTCTCTTTTGCCCCTTCTTTCCCCTTGTTTGCGCCTAATAGATTCAATTTACGGTGCCTTTGGTATGGTTATCTGTAATGATACTCAAATACAATTTTTGTTATGATTTGGTGGTAGCATTCTTGTGTCCGGTATCGGTGTACTCCATGTGTTGCTTCTGTATGAGTGACTAAACGCATGCAATATTTGTGATTGAGTGTACACGAACTATGGCAAGACCAAAATCTTATCATGAGAGGCGGGCACAGTTAGGGGTGTGCATTGGTTCAGTTCGGAAATTTCCTGAACCAAAAACCAATACCCGAAAATTTAGAAACTTAAATCCCGATCCCGATTCGAACCATTTTTTTTGGAAAATTTACTTCGATATTTCGGTTCGGATTTTGGGAATCCTGAATGTTTACTTATCCCTAATATAAACCAAATTCGGAAATTTTGGGAAATTCAAAAATTTAAAGTTGGATTTTCGATCCCGATCCAAAAATCTTCGGGTACCCGAAATTTTAGAAATTTAAATCCCAATTGTGAACCGAATCATTTTTTTGGGAAATTTGCTTCGGTATTTCGGTTCGGATTTTGAAAATCTCGAATGTTTGCTCACCCCTAGGCACAGTAAAGGCCAAAAAGATAGTGATCATTAGTGGTGTTAAATGGTAAACTTAATTATCTCTAGGAGTCCAAAACTATGTTACAGCGAAACATGCTTACCAGATTAATTTTTCCGTTCAAGAAATATCTCTTCAAAACTATAACTACAATTTCAGTTGAACATCCCATTGGCTTTCCTTTTTTCCTTTTTGCGCACACTATATCACTTAATGTTTATCCTATTATGTTCTCCTTCCACACCCATTTTCGGTTTTGCTTATTCCTTGGTTTCGTATGCAGCTGGAGTATGATGGACTTGTCTCGTCTGATATTGGTATGGGATAAGACATTACTACAGTTACATATCATTCAGCCACTTGTACTTGGAAAAAGTTGGATTGTCGAACAATTAAGGTAACATGGATAACTAGAAATGATTGTCTGTTCATGTCCTTGACTGCATGCAATATGTATATTTTGCAAATGTTTAGGTTTGTACAGCTTCTTAGTTTTGTCCCTTCTTTACATTTTATGGATATGAAGGGAACAAAGTAGCTGATAACTTTTCTCATGGAGGTGTATCTGTATCCTAGTTTGAAGATTTTTTTTCTTCCCTGGATCTGGTTATGTTAATGTTGACGTAATTACTTTGTGCTACTGTGAGTTCAGATTTTAAAACCTTGATGAGCAAACCAAAGTATCTCGTGTTCTTAGTGTATATAAATGTTTCTAATTCGGAATATTGGCAGCTGAGATTGCTTGAGCATTTTTTAAGTAGACGGTATGCTTGAACCAGCTTGTGCTAGCAGTTTGGCAAACCAGATATTTCAAAACTGGGTATATGCATAGCAACACCGATCGGCAGTATCCCTATGAAAAGTATTCTATTTTTCCTGCGAAATGTACGAGAGAGATGACAGATTAACAATTCATAGCTGCTCAATTTTTGAGTTTCTGAATCTGTATTCCTACTTATACCTCATTTCTGTACTTGAAAGAATAAAAAAATAAAAATATATTAGTAAACGTGGATGTTGTAGATGTATATTTAGTTGATTTTTTTGGGGGCAAATTTTAGATTTTTTTTAATCTATAAATAAAAAGTTATATGCAAACATTTTATCGAGTACTTGAAAAAGATTAGAACGATATTTTGAATTAAGTTTATGGTACACGGAATTGTGACCGAACAATCTCACTCATCGATTGTTGCTACGTCTATACCCGTGTTCCAAATCAACGACTTGGGTTGCAACAAGCACAAAATAGCTGATAAACAGATATGTGGAATGTGCCACGGTCAATAGCACGATGGTCTATCTGATGCAAGGCCGTTGCTTCGGATCATTGGATTAAATAAAAGAAATCTAGATAAAATGGTAAAGAGATATATGGACTGTGTTTTTTTCGATAGCACGATGTCCCACTTTATGCAGGGCTCGAGTGCTGTAATTCAACTCCGAACTGTTATATAAATGGTGGAATGATAAAAGAGATATATGGAATGTGCCTCGTGCAGTAGCATGACCTCCCATCTTATGCAGGGCCCAAGGGTTTCTGCTAAACAAAGTACGGTTTGTTTGGATGTGGATTATAAATATTAGTTTTTTAATATTTTTTTAAAAATTAGATAGCTATTTGACTGTTTAATTTAAAAGTTGAGTTTATTTACCATTTTGATTCAAATAAATTAAAAATTTTAAGTTTAATTTATTCAATTTTTTACTTAGCAAGAAATAAGATGACCTATTGATTTACCAACTAAATATTAAAAGAGATGAAGACTGGGCCTTAGGGTATCGCGGCGGCCCATATTCTAAAAGTTTTCAATGTTTACCAAAAGGGCAAAAGCGTCATTTCACGTGCGGGCATTCACTTGTTAGGGCTTCTACTATAACTAGCGAAAACTCCCTCTTTCATTTCCATCACCGCCGACGCCGAAACCCTAGCAGAGAGAGAGATGGCGAAATCGAAGAATCACACGGCGCACAACCAGTCGTACAAGGCTCACAAGAACGGGATCAAGAAGCCTAAACGACACCGTCACACCTCCACCAAAGGAGTATGCCCCCTCCCTCTCTCTCTCTCTCTCTCTATATATATATATGTATGTATGTATGTATATGTCTTTGTATGTGTAAATATCTTCTACATGTGTGAATTTTTGTATTTGTTGGCATTTGGAGATTAATTGCTCAATACCACTTGCACCAAAGGAGCAACTCTCTGCACTTTTTGTGTTTATTATTGGCATTTAGAAATTAACAACCATAGTTTGTAAATCACAGGGAAAAATGTTATATATCACAGACGGATTTAATACTATTTTTTGTGTATAAAACTATATGAATTATATTATGAACTTGGGTATAATAAATAATTTATAGTATAAAATTCCCAATTATAGATTACTATTTCTTATTTTCAAATATTTTTTATGAAGTTTAGAACTTGAGAACTACTAAAAAAAACGTGAATTATACATGTATTATAAAAGTTGTATAAAAATATGCCTATTTTTCATTAGGTTCCATATCTATCTTGAAAATGGAAGTTTTTTAAAATTATATGCATGTACGGATATCATGTAGCAAAAGTTCGTCTATTTTTTCAATTAAGATGTGCAATATGTTAGTGTTCAAGCAGTCCCACTTGTATTTGTGTATATATATCACTATATGTTGGTATTTATGTCTCATATGAATGGGTCGTGTAGTTCCTGAACTCTTGCTAGATGAATCCCATTATAACTATGTTTTTAGATGAATGTTGTGTAATTATTGCTATTTTTGGGATTTTTATGTAGATAGGAGTACCTTTGTGCTGTACATGGCTAGAATTATAAAGAAATGTTTCACATGGATGAAATTTTTGTATGTATTAACATTTTGGATTGTATAATTTTTGGTGTTGGACCCAAAATTCTTCTTATTGCAGGGAAATTTGAATTTACAGGAATTGAACATGTTTTAATATGTTTTTAAGATTAATTCTTTGTATTGATTTATATATTTGGGGACATTGTGTCGGTGGGTGTACTTTTCTGCTATATATGATTACATATATATGTTCAACTATCTCATTTGGATGAATTTTGTGAATTTATTTGCATTTTGGGGTGTAAATTTTGTTATTTGACCCAAAGTTCTTCTAATTCCGGATAAATTTGAGTTTACAGGAATGAAGTATGTGTAAATATGTTTTCCAGATGAGTTTTGTGTATTTATTGCTAATTTTTGGGGTTACCTTTTGTGTAGATGGATCCGAAGTTCTTGAGGAACCAGAGGTATGCTAGGAAGCACAACAAGCAGAGCGGTGAAGCAGCTGAGGAAGAGTAGGCTTGTGTCTTCTGTGAGGATGCTCGGTTTGGGGGGTTCTCTCTTTTGTGGGGTATTCTATATGTTTCAGCTAGTTTCATTCCAATGTTGAACAATATCTATCAAATTTCTTCTCGTTTTCGTTTACTTGTTCAAGTATGAGCTGAACCCATTTATGATTTGGTGGGATGCTACTCTTTTTTGAATGATTAAAATTGTGCTCGGAAATTATGTTGAAATCTATTCTTGATAATGCCTATTAATATTTGTAGTTTAGTTTTGCATTTGTTTTGACCATGGGAGTAAATGGTTTATTTCTATTGAGCAAGCTTCAATCAGATTTAATATAATGCACTGATGGTTGTCAAGAGAACAGTTTTTAGTTATTGATCTGTTAGGTTGGTTGAACCTTGGGTGGTGCATTTAAAATGAGTTTTTGGTTCTAACCTTTGCCCTTTTTTTTTCTTATACTTCCCATTTTAACTGCTTAACTCGGTTGTCTAGATCAGGAATTGTGGGAGTTATGGTAGATTGTTGTAATGAATTTTTCTCTTCTTTGCAATGGAACCCAAATAGTTGAAAATGACTTGACTTTAGGGACATAGCACAATTTCCGTTTTACCAAGTTTTGAATGGTTATTGTGGCTTCCGACTTACCATTCTATTATCTGTTTGGTGTCAATAGAGTGAATCTCTAGGATCAATCTGATTATGGGGTGATTCTCTGTTGCTGCAATGCGAATCTCAGAGCTGTAATTTCAACGGATTTATCTATTTAACTTTTTGTTTGGTCCAATTTTTTGCCTTCCCTTGACATCTCTACTCGTGAATACGAACAATAGCGCTGTGATTATTAGTTCCTTCAACAATCTAGACCTTTTCTTCCTAGCATACCTGAAATTTTTGCTCATAGATGGTGATATGCATAGGGTTTTACAAGAAGAAAAGCGTCCATGTAGTATGTTTAATAATGAAATCAAACATAGTACTTTCTTTGAAGTGCTATGCTATGTTGTGTCACTCGACTCATGTATTCATTCCCATCATTTAGTAAGGGAAGCAACATTTCACTTGTATGTAGGAGAATGCTATCATATTAGTTATTTCGACAATATCTGTTTCTGTGAGCCCATCTCATTTCGTTTCATTCAATCGCGCGAAACTGTCTATTGTGGTGAAGTATATAGAGCTAGTAATGGTCATTTTTAACCAGAATTTCAGTCTATTTCCTGTGTTCAATCTCGGAAGTACTTTCTTTCCAAATCTGGAATTTTTTAGTGTTACATTGCGCCCGTATTCCCGACATGCATAAGCATGATATACGTAAAGACCCATGTCTGAGTTGGATATCAAGAGAGTAGCCATGGAGAAGTAGTTATAAACTGGTAGCATCTGAAAACTTAAAACGAATAAAAGCAAATAGTTATGGCTCTTTCATTCAACGAGGGGTTCGACCAGTTTAACAGTTTTAGGGCCCCTCATGCGAGAGGTTAGGTTGTAAATTCCGATTACTTGCACAATGTCACGATTGACAACACGGAAAGTTCAAGCTTCGATGGAGGTTACATGTGATGTTGTGACAGCCTTTGTATAACCATTACGGATTGAGGAAAAGGAGAGATAATTATCACAACTTATGCAACCACTTTTTGTTTATATCCATGAAGTAGGGATTTTTTGTTGCAATTTTTTAATTTCAATCTTTTTTTGCCTTTTTACTCTTTGGCTGCTTAATGTTCAAATAATTTTTTGTACTATTTTGACTTAATAAAGCTAGAAGGTGTAATTTGGAAGCATAAATATGATTTTTTCTTGTTCAGAAAAAGTAAACTTTTCGACTTAAAATTGTTGTCAAAGAAACCCTTTGTGACGTTTGGATGGACACGAGTTGAGCATAGAATTCATTCCAACAATTTAGTATGGAGAAGGTAAAAAATATGAAATTTAAAGCAAGTGCCTTAAGAGCTATTGTCCTTGGCAAAATCGCTCTAAAATGGCTACAAATGCTTATTTAAGACCCTATAGGCCACCATCTTATTTTCCTTACCAAAATGGGCATTTTTTTTTTCTTCAATTCCTCCCTAACTTTATGTCTATTTTCGATTTCGGCCACCATTTTATTCAACTTGTTGCAAAAACACCTCACTTTATGTTGCCAAATGCTGCAACTAGGTTCTCGTGTGGCTTCTTCGTTGACTTCTTGAATAACCAAGACACTTGTACTCTGTCCTCGAGAAAAGGCTAATCAATTGGTAATATCCAACTCTTTGACAACCACCACGATACGCCTTACAAACGGTTTATACAGTCTGTGACCGATAGCAAAATTGCAGAGTGGTGAGGTTCTTAACACCTCTAGGCGGGTTTTGTAGCAAAAGAACCATTGATTTGCAACTTAACACAAAAACCTTTCCCACTATAGTTCCTCGATGATTCCTTACTATTGCGTACCTACAATGGATCGGTGAAATGGGGCTTCTCGTTGAGCATAAGTGCTTGAATTGAAACTAATGCTTGCAATATAGTTTATTTTCTTGGGATCCATTGGTCACTCGGTACACCAGGCCATATGTTCAAGAGGTACAAACATAAGTACATATACATTTTCATAAAGATTAAGGTTCAACCACATACCAAAAGATCCAAAAGGCTAGCGATGAAAATCATTAGAATATTTTTACTTATAAACAAACGTGTTCGTCACCTTAAACTTAGAATTTACTTCAATTCCTATTCTCTCAATTGCAACAATGGTGATTTAAATTCGATCATTACAATTTAGCCCATTTCCGAAATCATAAAAAGGAATTTAAGGTACACATGACTAGTCCATAAATGGACCAGATTGTCGTGAAATGAAAATTGAGGTCTTGATTGCTACATTTGAAAGGTCAGGGACTGATAAACATTCAATAAACAAATTGAATAGTAAAAATAGCTTACCCTTCTTTTTATCTTTTTACTCAAACTTTCTAGAAGGAAATATGATAACAGAAACGTAATAATAATATAGAAAAAATAATTTCTCACTTGTAGTAAACTTTCAGAAGTAATGATAGGATAGCCCGAGGGGGAAAAATATATCCAAGAAGATTGTTTCTTGTTCTCAAAATGATGATCGGATAAATCATTTACTCGTCAAAGCATGGGATATTCTTGGCATTTGATGTCATCCGGGGGAAAAATAATTTAGCGACTTTGCTGTATTTCTCCTCCCGCCCAAAATTCTATGATTAAATTAAACGAGCGTGATAAACGTACAGAAATAATTGTACATAAATTATTCAGTGCATTTATATAGTTAGAAATATAATATTGCTACATAGAGTCGACATATCTATCGGTACATGATTTTTGGCATGTGAAATCATCTTCTTTCAATTATTTAAAAAACTATAATTTTGCCCGTAGAAGTTTTTATTCTCGGTTTCAAATTTATGAAAACCAAAATAACGTGAAAAAAAAGTTATTTTTGGACTTTCAAAAAATTATGAAATGGCAACTTAAACCCTGGCTTAGAGGAAACTCTCTTAACAAATTCATTGAGTTGTTTTTGATAAACCAAAAGCTTACAATTACAACCGAGCATCAGTAAAAGAATCTCCAAGAAAAAACAAGAAAGATGTACATGATTTCCAACATGGTTTAAAAAATCTGTCGCAATAATACGTAACGGTTAGCAGAACCATTTGGATGACTATAGCAGTAAACATTTGATCACTACGTTTAGGTGCGCATTATTTATTTTATTCGGTAAGAAACCGAGTATCGATCTCAGAACCCCCTAACTGGCGCGGAAGTCCTAAGAGATTTCTAATTGCGCGTCACTAACATTAGAATTTACTTTTGAATCAGTACAAATGACTAAATTACTTTTACTCCTATTTGCTTCGTAGTTGGTTCCGGTACAGGAGAATGTTGGCAAACAAATTACTAACAATTTCACAAGAGTTTTTTAAGTAGACATTTAGTAGAACAATCCTAGAAAGCTTACAAGAACTCTCAACATTTGTAAAGAAATTCTGGAAAATTATTTTAGTAACAATAAATATTTAGATATTATATATAAGAGAACTATATTCATACATCTAGATAATGATTACAAGGCATTGGATCAATTGAAAATCCTACCTTATCGTCTCTCCTCACTCTGTCAGATCTACTGTTACCTCAATTTATAATGTTGTTGTTGTTGCTCGGGCTGTTGCTACCTCCGTTCGTAGAGCTGCTGCTACCGCTTACTCCTTGGCAGTTTCCGCTTGCAATTTGGTCATTGACGTTCACGGTGTTGCTCTCTCCAATCGTGCTGCATCATGTTCAGCTCCCCGTGTTGCTGCCGAACCTGATGTTGTCCCTGTTGTTGCCACCATCTCTACTACTTTCCTGTTGCTATCACCTGGTAATTTCTCAACCATTCAATTTGGCGCTATTTTTTCTATTTTTGTATTTAATTGACTTTTGTTTGCAATCTTAATCTCACTATATTTTTATTTATGTGCTATTAATGGTGTGCTTTTTCTGTTCTATAAATATATTGCCCTGCTAGCGTACGCGCACACCATGTATGTGTAAAAATACACCATTCATGAGACAATATATTTACAAAATAGAAAAACTTGTCATTCATAGCACAAAAATAAAAATACAGTGAGTCTAAGATTGTAGATAAAAAGTCAATTAAATACCAAAAGTAGTGGGAAATTAAATGGTTGAGAGAATTACCAGCTGCAACAAAAGGTGGAGAAGGAAGTAGCAGCAACAACAGGGAAGCATCGGGTACAATGGCAATTGCAAGGCAGCATTATATTCTGTAGTAGCACGGCAAGCATAACATAAAGTAGTAACACGATGGAGAGAGCAACACCACAAGCTGTAATGGCCAAATTGTGAGCGAAAATTGTAGAGGAGTAAGTTATAGGCGAAGGCAGCAATGACCCGAGCATCAACGACAACAAAATGAATGGAGTCAACAGTAGATTTGGTAGAGCAACGCGAGCCGACGGGGTTGCAAGTGAATACAACAGTGGGGGGAGGATGAGAGAAGCTAGATTCGGAGGGCTAGAGCCATGGATAACAAAACAAGCTGAATGTTGGGTTGAGACAGAAATGCGAGGGGGATTGGAAGTAGAGCGAGGATGCGAACGAAGGGGTTCCGATGGAGGGAGAAGATCCGGTTGAAGGGATAGAGTATCGGGCAGTAGAACGAGCTGAATCAACTGCTAATGATTGATATTTATAATCTGATGATTTAGTTCTACTTAGTGTGTAATCGGGAATTGATCAGACTCCATAACTATGAAAATCTTAGATTTTAGACTAAATTAATTTTTAGATTAAGACTTATAAAATTATACTCATCAAGTAAGATTCGAGGGGATTGCACAAATTTATTTTCATCTCCTATGCAAAAAAAAAATAAACCTAGCTTAACATGGTAAAATAAAATATAACAAGATTTAATTTAGAACATATGTACTAACAAAGACATTACAACTAATTAATAAAATAATTATGCTAATAATTAAACAACTCAATCAACAAACTTTTATTGATCAATAGTAGCATAATTTTCAAATGAGATCTAGCTTCAATCCAAGCATACCCGTACACTTCCTCAAAAATGAAGAACAGGAACAGCAAGTCAGAAAGAGGAAAAAACCAAAAAATGTAAAAACAACAAAAATGAAATTGGTGATGGTGGTCTCTCTTGCTCTGTGATTGGTGTGTCCCTTTGTGTGAATGGTGGTGATATGCACGGAAGCATGGAGAGGCTTTATTTGGCAGTTAGGTCATAAAATCGATCAAGATATGGGGGAATTATTGGTTGCTTGTTGAGCTTTTTATTTCTTATTATTTTTTGCCATAATTTCATAGCAATTTTTGCAAGTTTTTTATTTTTCATTTTTAACATCAATTACTTGTAACGCACATGAAAATCAATAACACCAAAATATAGTATATTACATGCATTAAATGCCAAATAATTGACGTCACTACTCTCGATTAAAATTTTATTTTATACACTGTTATAAGGCAATCAATATTGAATTTAGATTATATAAAAAAGCTTTTGTTGAAGAAGATTATATAAATTCAATATTTACGTTAGCACATGCAAATAGGTTATTATATAAAGGCAATCAATATGGTGCATAGTAGTTACTAATTACTTTTAAATTGTATCGTGATTTGGCATTAATAAGAATTTTACTGTTGATTTATATAGGTTATTGTACACATTATCTCATTAATCATATCTCTCCAGATATAGTATTGCGAATTTTGTAGCATGATTTTTTAAGAAAGGCGAAAGTTCGATTATAGTTCCAAACTTCAAGCTAATCATCGACCGAACTCCGGTCGCTATGTTCAAAACTCCAAGCCGAAACATGCTGAAGTGGCACCCCCTTCCACCCGACCATAAGCGATTTCTCATCCTTATATATAGTGCACGAGTTCCAACATGCAAAGGTCTTGGCCATCAAGCTCGCTTGTATAAGTGACGACGAGCTTCGTTCTTCCTCTTTCATATCAGACCGAGAGAAAAATGCCTGCCAAACATCAAGATTCACGTGTCTAACCATCCTCTCGTCCCTTCCGCTACGATGATATTACGTATACCATAACCTATGTGTATCGATTCCGCTTGCTTCCTCAGCTCACTATCGCGACCCATGACATCTTCCATGCAATCAAAGAAAGCACCGAAATAGAAAAGCATCTCAATGAAATGGTTTACAAAAATTGGCGAATTATGCTTTCCCCTCGACCTCGGTTACCACCATTACACTAGGGTTAATACTTTCCAATAATCCCATTAGAGACTTGAGCTCATCTTGTCGACGAACCATGGTTCTCGACGAGTATAAAGCGTTGACAACGACTATTTCCCTGGGCTCGAAATCGAATTGTTCTTCGCACAGCTCACGAATTTCTGGTACCATAACTATGTTAAATACAAATGGTAAATTAATCGACTTGGCGAAATCTCTCAACCGTTTAACCATCTCCGCATCTATCAATTCCAATTTAGTTGTTACGGCAGTTATCTTGAGGAGCTCACTAGGGGGGCTTGCATTAGCACTATAGCATGCAGCCTGGACCGGATATCGAGATCAATGACATGGACCCTTCTTGTGCCGGCAACTCGCTCCATGATCGCTTGCATTCCTGCATGTAAGCTGATCTGAAAAAAGGGTATCTCTTGGTGAAACGCGAGGATCACGGAAATAGTCTTCATTACGTTCTCCTCTACTTGCATTGCTTGTTTCTTGAGAAAGTCTATACGAGAGATGCCTGCCTGTTTCCCTATCGATCTTCTCTCGGAGGTCTTTGGAGAAGTAGTAAACAATTCTCTCAGATTTGGTTCCCACTGTCAGATGATGAGCTGTCGCATTGGTTGAAGAATTTCCTCGCTTCGTCGTATTTCTTCTCGCCAAATTTATTGGCCGCGGATAGAAGCTTCTGGACTATATCTACATCCTTGATCATGCTTGAAGAAAGACTGACGAACGGCAATGTCATACCAAATCCAGACGAGTTTCGGATGAATATTTTGCCAGCTAGGTGGAGGATATCGTCGGTTGACAATTTTCTTCAAGGCTCGGGCTCAACGCTTGTGCCACATAATCATTTGACAATTTTCTTTGAGGCTCGGGGTCAAAGCTTGCGCCACATAATCGTTTAATCCCTCTCCCATTATTCCAAAGAATAGCTAGGGAGTCTAAAAGAACAAAGGGTGGATCTTCCTTTTCAGGTTCGTCG
>MKEJ01028147.1:0-11848 GCA_001753735.1 Embelia ribes
AGAAATTTTTGGAACCCGATAATAACAAGGCTCGATATGATCTATTTCTTCTTTAATGGAATCTTGTTTTGGTTTTTTTACCGTGGGTTATATGTTTTCTGTTTTATGAGATTTCGGATTTTAGGATTCCTTGTTTGAGCAACTCTTTGATTTTGGATTTGTGGGTTTGAGAGAATTTTTTGTGTTTTTGGTGACTTTTGTTTGGTGATTTTGAGTAGTTTCAAGGTTTGACGGGTGACAAAACAAATTATCGCCCATAGGTATTGTAGAAACAATTGATGGATCAGACTTCAATAATCTAATTTTTTCATACCATGTTAAATAATATCAAAAGTAGGAAGAGTATTATTTTATTGATGTTATGTTAAATTACATTTAACATGCGTTTCATGTAAGCAAAATTCCTAATCCAAATCTAACTCTACTAGGAGCTACAAAGTGTTTTTTTAAATATCCAAAATTACTTTGTGTGCTCGTGAAATTATATCATATATCATATACAATAATATAAAATGAGAGTCTCAATCTTAGGATTCCGCCAAGTGGCGTGCCTTATTGTGTACCACATATCATTACTATTGAATATGTATTTAATTTTAAGGCATTACACATCCTTAATGCCCTTGGCCATTGCAGATAAATGCATGATTGCTCCATGAATAATAAAATTCATAAATGTAATTGAATAATTTTGAATTTCATTAAAATTTGCCTCTATTAATACAAATAATTAATGATTACCGGTACAAAAAGATACTAGTTGGAATTATAACCATCTTTACCACTACAAATTCATAAACAATATATTATGTCATGACCTCGTATTTGAATTATAAATCAAAACACTCATCTCCATGGAGTGATCCTTATAATCTAACCTTCATTTTTTATTGTTACTTTTTAGATGGAGCTTGAGTTACACAAATTCAGATGGGCAAGAAAATCATTAGCACACATCAAAAAAGCCTAGGCAGTTATTTCACCACCCGATTTTATTATTTATTTATTCTCAGTTATTCACGTGCATGT
The DNA here is from genome assembly GCA_001753735.1 of Embelia ribes. NCBI lineage: Eukaryota > Viridiplantae > Streptophyta > Magnoliopsida > Ericales > Primulaceae > Embelia > Embelia ribes. The sequence goes on from MKEJ01028147.1 coordinate 1,030, forward strand.
GTATTTTTATATAATTTAAAATGTCTCCATTCTAATTTTAAATTATTAATATATATGTGTGAATTTTGTAATATTTAAACAATCTTTGTGATTGCTAAACTTTTATCTTTAACCTTCCTACTTGAAGAAAATATTTATGAAAAATTTAATAAAAAACATTTATTTACTTACAAAAGTTTTACAAAGAATAGTATTCATTTTTTTTTGAATAATGTCTAATAAATAAAAAATTTAATTGATAGAAAAATAAAAATGTACTTACATTATATAGTTTAAGAATCAATTTAATAGAAAAATAAATGATTTTTTTTCTCTCAATGTGATGCATGTATGTTCTCTTATATCTAATATATATACTTTATTTCTATATGTAACTTTTTTGTTTTTTTTCCCACAGTTGGTGATTACATTTTTTAGTATTTTCATTTCATGTATAATTTTCTTTCTCCAATCATTTTTATGATATCTTATTATAGTGATGTGTAATATTATAAGTTTGTTTGTTGGATCGGAATAGGGGTGTGCATCGGCCGGTTCGGTTCTGAACCAAACTGAATCTGAAAAAACTGAGCCAACCGAATTTCATAAATGAAAAACCAAGCCGACCAAAATATGTTTTCAAAATCAAACCGTTTCAAACTAAATAAACCAGTTCAGTTTGGTTCTAAACCAAAAAACCGAAGTACAAAAAAACTAGAAAAAAACCTACAAAATTGATCAAAATTTCCCACAAAAATCATATATCTCAAATGTAGAGAGATAACGAGAAGTGCCACATATTTATCCTATCATAACCCTAAGGGCAAAAAAATATAGCTATATTAAGAATAAATCCAGTTTGGTTTAGTTATACCAAAAAATTTAATAATAAAACCGAAACTGAACCAATTTAACCAAAAAATCAAAATTTTCAGCTCCAAAAAATCGAACCGAACCAAAACTAAAAAAAAATTGAATCAAATGAGTTCAGTTTGGTTTGATTTCCAATTTAACACACCCTTGCATCAGAATATAAGAACAAGTCATTGGAAAAAACGTGACGATTGTGGACAAGATATAATGAACTTGAATCCATGACAAGTTAGAAGGTACACAAGATGATTAGAATTCCGGTATTTTGATAATAATATATCTTAAGTAATGAATTATAAATTTATTTTCATTTCTTCTATCTTTCCCAATCAAGGATCATATATTGAGGGTGATTTTCACCATAGATTTTAGCATGCAAGGGATCTCTGAGTATGATTTTCTTAGAAAAATCAAGGTAAGCAAAAATAATAATTACCGCTTATAATTTAACTCTTACTCTCTCAAAATTTATTTATTTTTTTCGTTCCTTTTCATATTAAAAGCATGACCAATAATGAATTCCCTTCATGTATTTCCTTTTGAGATTTTGATCGCCAATTTGAACACTTTATGAGAACAAAAATGATATTAATGCATAATAAGGATTTTTGTATGATACATATTTACTTTCTATTATCTTTATTTAATGGAAGTAATTTTAAATGTCTCCTATATATTCATCTAGAATTTTATTTTCTTTTTTCTTGGTCAAACTGTGCTATTATTGAAATATTACAATTGATCCTACAAGAATCCAACATGAATATTTGTAATTATGCACATCAAGTCTTAAGGTAAGAACGTGAGAATCTCGATATAGAATGGGAAATCTGCTAATCTATTTGAACAGTTTGGGTATTGGAAGGAACATAATGGACACTTTTAACAATTTATTTTGTCCAAATTTTATGTATAAAATTTATGAATACCTAGGATTCATGGGTATTTAAAAAGAAACAAAATAAGTACAAAAAACATGTCATGAAATATCCAAATTACAAAATAATTCATATAACTTGTGCATTGCACGGGTTATAAACTAGTTAATATATATAAAGCCAGGTCTCGCGCTGTGAGCGCAACAAGTGGCACTACAATTGCACGCCAAGTGGCGCTCCAAATAAGTAACACATGTAATTTCTCAATTATTAATAAATAAAATTAATTGAGATGATATTTAAAAGATACATGGATGTGTTTAATAGTAGACAACAAATAACGGTTTCACAATAATTCCCACACCAATGTGGCCCAAAGCAAATGAAGGGTAACAATTTGAATTAATTTTTGTAAATGTGTGTACATAATAACGTAAACTTTATTAGTATAACAACACCACAAGAGAGAATTGAAGAAAGAGAAGAAGAATTGGGGAAAGGTTTGGCCTAATGTAGAACATAATTTACAAGAGACATTAATGTAAGGTATACCTTTTTCATTGGATGAATAGATTTTACAAATTACAATTTTGTGGTGAAAATTTGATGGAATAGGATGAAGATGGAGGTTTTAGTTAATGAGTTAATTGACTTTCTTATCTTGCAGTATTAAAAGAATTTTAGAGTTTTATTTATTAATTGTGATTTTGTGTTTTATTATGGTTTTATTTTACAATATTTGGTGATATTGATGGATTCTACTTTTTAGTCATGATAAATCTTTTCGTTTTGTTTTTTTATCCTTTCCGGTCATTCCGACTAAGCAAAATATATAATTTATAGGGGTTCATATATTTTGTATTAATAAATAATGTTATTCTTTAGTACATGCATACATGTCCAAACATGCAACAATAAACAAACTCAATGCTCTACCTTGACACAAATACCAAAATCCATTTTTTTTATTTATAATAATGTATCATCGAGTTTCTCATTTTTTTTTTATAATAATGTATCATCTTTAATTATTCAACTTCTATATTCAACTTTTATGTTATTCATTATAAAAAATTTTAATTTTCCAATAAGTGATTTTGGAGTGTAGTTGTAGTGAACTTTACATGGTAGAAATGGGTATTCTGCTTAGCAGGTACAGAAGAAATCTATACCAATTCTATAAGTTTTTCCTTTCTTATATTTTTTTAATAATTTTTTTTTTCTATTGAAGAGGAGTTTCTAAATTTTAACTGACAACAAAAAATCTCGAGCTTTGGGATAAATTTTGCATAATTTATTGTAAAAATATAATATTTTTAGTGATATACTACTCTTTGAGAAACGATTGCTAAAAGATATATGATGATATATCAACACTTATAATAAGAAAAAGACAATATATTCCATCATATAATATATCGTACAACATTTCATACAAATTTTGAATCATATAGTGCAAAGATACCATTCTTTGCTTAATATATATATGTAATGGTACGTTAAAATAAACTAGACAATTGTATATATCTATGCTAAATGTGTATAAAATATATAATAGAGGGAGTGCTACAAGTTTTAAAATCCACATCAAATTGGGAATAAATTATCATTGAATTGCATTTCCTTTGTAAAAGTAACCTTAAATAAGCAATAACATTTCTTAAAGAGGTCACACGTTTCAAGTCAAAAACATTAAATTGAATCGTACATTTATTTAGGGATTTTAATTGAAATCCCTCTGAAAATTTCCACCAAATATCTTTTTTTATTAAAATACTTAAACACTCCTAAATATGATTTCTCTTTTGATTTTAAATGTGATTTCAGATTAGTGAACAAATCAAAAATTTTGAGAGGCTTATTATGGGGCTACCGCTCACAACAGTACTTCAATATTCTTGTTAACACAATAAGTAAAAATATGGGATTTGTTTGTTTATTTCCCATTGCTATGAACAATTGTTTCTACTTTATACTATTTTGTATTCTATTTTTTAGATTTCAATAAATAAGGATGTATACTAGACAGTTTATGATAATGAGAATGATTTTTAGCATACACAAATGTTAAAAGGTAAAAAGTTTGTTACAAAGTTTATTTTGACTAAAAATAAGATTAACAAATTTCTACTTTTAATCCATAGATGTACCAGCATGAAGTTCAGTAGTAGTTCTATATTTTTTGGGGAGTTCAATAATTTAAACTCCAAACTTTCCTACCAAAAAATGTGTGAATCTATACTAAGTGGATTTTGACTTCAATATTAGCTATTTTGTAACTTGTAAGAATTGAAAAGATATATTCCTAATATTTGAAATTCAATTCATATCTGACTTAAATATTCATATATACATGTAATGCTGAAATGACCAAAACAGTTCATATCCAAACTTCAATATATAGATCCATTATAAGTTACTTATGATACAAAATATTTTTTGGGAATCATCACAATATACAATAAACTAAAAGCGATGTATTAGCATAATATTGCGACAAGTGGTATAACGTCCCTGAAATTTTGGATAATTTTTTTGTATTTAATAATATTATGTATCACATTATATTATTATTATTGTAATCATGACGATGTCATAATGGGGTGTTGTAGTTGTTGGGTAGAGATGTATAACATATCAAATTAGTTTAATTATTTATGCTAAGTGTTAAATTCGGATTTATATACTTATCAGTAAGTTGTGAGTTTTATGAGATATATACGGGGATATATGTTGCATTAGAGTATAGATGTGTGTTGGCGAGTTATATGTTTGGATAACATTTGTGTATAAATTGTGAGTGTTATTGTTATCGTGGGATATGGGAAATTGTGTGAGTAGATGTAAGTGTGAGACTTGTGAGGTTTGTGAGAATTGTGAGTTGATGTGGGGTTGAGTGAATATTGGAATTGAGTGTAGTGATGCGTGTGAAAATGGTGTGAGAATGCATATATTAGTGTGAGACCATAGGGCGAGAATCGCGGGTGAAAATAGTTATGGGTGAGACTTAGAAAATTCTGCATTTTCTAGTAGGTGTTCAGGCTCTGAGTGAGCCATTCGAACGGTAGGTTCCTACCATTTGAACGACACCCAAGAGCCATTCGAACGGCATTTCCTATTAGAGCCTAGATTCACTTTTCAGACTTAAAGTCGCGCGAGAGTGCATTTTTGCCCATTATTTCCGGTGAGCATTCGGACAAGAGAGAGAGGGAATGACCAATTTATTAGGGTTTGGTGAATCGTCTAGCTCGTGGGCTCAGATTTGAAAACCAGTAACATATTTGGACTTCCCAATCATAAACTCTGTATTGACGTAAGTATATTTCCCTATCTCGTTCATTTCTCCATACCTAGATTTCCGTGCTAGGTCTGAATATCAAATTAAAGTTGATATTCTTATTCTTTATGATTAGTAGATCATTTTTTACTATAAATTCATATTAATTCGTTATTGTTTGATAGACCAACTCGAGATTAAGAAAAGGTGAATTTTGGGGGTTTTGGCAGGAGTTTGTGAGAAGCATTGTAGTGTGCTGTGAGGTACGAGTACCGTACAAAATAGGAATGTATGTGTGAGTTTGAGACAATCCCTAATTGTGTGATTATGGTAAAATTTAAAGGCTTTCTTGTGAGTAATATTTATATAAATTTCTATAAGTTATAATTAATATAAATGAAATGAAAGCTTGTTTGGTGGGATTTATATGAAATTTATATCAAGACGTATTTATTTATGATAGTGAGCATTTGTATGATTATGTGAGATTTATATGAAAATTATATCGGGACGCATTTATTTCATGATAGTGAGCATTGGTATAATTATGTGAGATTTATATGAAATTTATATCGATATATATTTATTTCATGATAGTGAGCATTATTATGATTATATGGGATTTACATGAAATTTATATTCTAGACATATTAATTTCATGATAGTAAGTATTGACATATTCATGTTAAAAAAAGTGAGTTTTTAAAATTGATTTTATCAAAGTGAACATGTGGGATTTTGAAAACGAAAATTTCAAAAAATGAGAATTGGTGAGAAAAGTAAGACTCGTGGAAAATTGCGAGAAAAATGGGTATTTGTGAGAATTCAAACTGAAGTAACTATTGAATTAAAAGTGGAATTTAAAGTAAGAAATTGATATTTTTGTATGAGTTGCATGACATTGCGGGTTTGATTCATTTTATATTTCTTTTGGGACTGTGTCGATTTTTCATACAGTGAGCAAAAGCAAAGAGAGGGTTGACGCCCTACCGTGAAAGTCGGGAAATCTAATCGGAGATATACTATAATCTTGCCAAAAGTGAGTGGCAGATTATATTATAGGTTCTATGAGGTAGACCTATGGTTTTTATAAATGGTGAGAGACATTTGTCCCAAATTTTATAGTGACCCGTGAGTTGTGAGTCTTTATGGGTGTGTTCATGTGTGTTCATGTGGGTTTTGCATTGCATTGCATTGATATTGTATTGCATTTTATTATTATTCTGTGGCATAGATATATACTTGCATGCACTGTACAATATTATTTATATTATCCTATTTTGGAGACTAACTCGTACACATTATTTTCTATTTTTATAGACACTTATAAAATAGGTGTCGAGGTTATTGAACAGCACTGATGAAGATGATTTGATCATATATATATATATATATATATAGTTTTTTTGGATCGATGTATTATGGATTTTATTTTGATGTATTAGCCTCATTCATATTATATTATTTTCAGAGGCTTAGTGAGATATATTTACTTATTCATTAGTGGTATTGTGTAGACGTGATGTATTTTGTGGTCGAGGGGCTTGTGTATTACATTCCGTTATTGCCCTATTGGCACGAGTCATGTTTAGGGCGAGAACGAAGTGTAATATACCTTCTTATATATTTTGTAATGAGGACATTTACTTTTATTATTACCAAATTGGTATTTCATTTTATGCACACTCTGATGGGTGGATAGATTTATGCGAGCATGTTACAGAAAGTGAGATTGACAAGTGGCAGTGATAGTGTGGATTTCCTATTTTTATTTTCAAAAATAAATAACATTTTTCATTCTCTTTTACCTAAAAAGGGAATACATTCACCCTCCAAGATTTCTAGCGGGTTCGAGACTTGTTTCGGATCTTCTAGGAAAATTGGGACGTAACACTGATTATATCGAAAAAGCCATCACATGCAATGCACATGTGCTTATTCTAGTAATTAATAAAAGGGCGATAATGGCCTTTTACTAAATTTTTTAATGGTTGAAGAATAACCAAATAGAAATATTCTAATTATTTTTGGACCTCTCAAAAATAAAATATGATCAATTATTTGTATACGTAGAAACTAGTTATTTTTGGAAAAATGGGTCACTTTGTATTATATATTTATTAAACTGTATCAATTTTCAAATTATTTATCAAAATGAGTCAATTTCTATTTAACTTATCGATTGATTGAATGTTTTGAATTGCTAATATTACCCCTAACTTTTTATTTTAATTATTTACGTATTCATTTATAAGCAATCAATCATAAAAATGACATGACATCTAACCTCTACTTCTGTATCATTTTTAATACTACAATGTATACACTCTCAAGGTCCACAAAACCATTTTTTGGCTGTTAATTAAATTATCCAAACATCTATTACTATTATAAGATAGGAATGAAGTTCTATCCCTTTGCATTTGCATTGGTTCTAGAATGGGGGAAAAATTGAAATCACCCGATTATATGGTTTTCTGTCTAATTAATGAATTTTATTAAATTCCACTATTTCAAATAAAATATCAGTTATGAGGAGGGGATAAAATATCAATTATGGGTGGGATGGGAGCCCAATATAAGGAACATAGTAATTCAATTATTTTTTATTTGGGATATAATTTTAAAAGATTCTATAAACTTTTTTGTTATTACTGACGTATGTTAACTTTTTATTCATACTGACCATTTTGGTAAAAACTTCCACAAAGTAACACAATATTGTAAAATAAAAATAAAAATAAAAATAAAACTCAAAATATAGCTAGCTTAGGATATTTGATCACCTCAGTCGAAGGGGCAGTTCGGGTATTCTGAACCGTAATGTTCCATTTTCCACTTGGTTTAGAACCAAAGGGCTCACCGGTGCCACCCCAATGCGCCCACGTTTGCATCTCTTCTTCCGAACAATGCCCTTCAAAACTTACACCAACCACTTTGCAATTAAACCTAATGTATTTGATCAAATCAAAGTGCCGAGCATAGGCCTCGACGTAGTCCAAGACTTGGTAATGGTCAGGGAAAGTTTCTGTGATGGAATCAGGCCACGGAAAATCGGAGAACTGGTAGAATGGTTTCATAACCTGGAGTTTGGTCGTCTCGAGTGTTTTAGTCCAAACTCCGCCGATACTGCTCTCGGCTTCAAACACAATGGGTTCAAAACCCTTGGCGAGCACATACTTACATGCTAAGAGGCCGCTAATCCCGGCTCCGACTATGCCTACTTGGTGCACCCTCCCCATAGTTTTCAACTCAACAAGGGATGTGACAAATAATTGGATTGTATTAAGATTATTCACCTGCACATATCATATACATTTTCATAGTCTAATGAGGCTTAGTATAAATATGAAACACAATCATTCAGAGATATCCAAAACAATCACAATCTTCTAAACACAGTAACACAATCAAAATCTTCTAATTACGTTAATACTCCCCCTTAACATTGAGGGTGTAAATATATAACCCCAATTTTGGAAACAAAAAGTTGAATTGCATTTATTGACTAAAAATAAACAAGTGAAGGGGCATGTATAAACAAATAATATAATACATCTCTGCTAACCGTTTAAGCTTTTAGGTAAAATGGTTGTACACATTCTAATACTTTTTTTTTCCTTTTTGTTTCTTATTATTTTTGAGATCATTTTAGGGGGTGTATTGGATTGAGATTTCAAAAGATTTTAATAAACTTTCTTGTGCTATTCAATCAAGATTATTAAGATTTTTTTTGTAAGGTGTCAAAGTCCAATGGTATTTACTCAAGACTTTTAATAAGTTACTAAAAGTCTTCTAGTATTCAAAATTTGTTTGTCTTCTTACTATTAGGTACGATTTCTTTCTCTATGAATACTTCTCTATGAAATTTGAATACTTTTTGTTGAAGCTTCTTTAAATAATGGATTTTGTTTTCTTGTTGAAACTTGAACACTTCTCTATGAATAGGTAATACTAATAAGTAACAGGTAAAACATTTTACATATAATAGCTATTAAGGATAGTACGTTGAAGGTATTGTCTCTGCATAAATGATACTTACATATATATAAAAAGTTTTAGCAATAGTTGAAGGTGTCATCCCTGCATAAATGGTATTTATATATATATATATATATATATATAAGGATTTTTTTAAAAAATAAAAAAATAAAAATAGATATAGTTGAATCTATGTAGTGTTTTTTTTTATTTCAAATTGTAATTTTGTTGCTTGGTATGATAAGTATTCTTGTAAAATATCTAATAAGTTTCTTACATATGTTGTAGTATAAATTTAAATGGGGGATTCACAACAAGGAAATAATAAAGGAAAGGGCAAAGAAAATTATGAATCTTGAACATGTAAGATAGCAATGAGTTGTATAACTTCATTTGCAAAGAATGTCGTTTTGATGAATTTCCAATTGCATTAATAGACGAATCTTCATATTCAATATCACCAGTTAATATAGACAATAATTTTGAACCTATTTTTCAAACCCAAGAGCAGGAACAAGAAGATGCTAATGCTTGGAGGGCTAGCATAGCTTTAGATATGTGGAGAAATGCTACTTAGGAGAATATGAAGCTACATCGAATTGGCTATTAATTAAAATATTAGAAAAATTGTATTGGGTTTTACTTTTTTTTTAATTAAAAATTATTCATTTCTTTGTAACTTTTTCATTGACTCTTGTTACTTTGAATATTTGCTAAAAATTCATGTATTCCTTCCAAATCTTATAAATCCATATTATCCATTCAAATCTTATAAAGTCTTATGATATAAATCATTTAAAATTCATACATGAGAATCTTGATTATAATAATCTTTTCAAAAAAAATCTTTTAAAATTTTATAAGTCATTACATTACTACACAGTATTTTAAAATCCACAATATTTTTTTAGGCCAAAATAATCTTTTAAAATCTTATTCCAATATAACCCCTTAAACAAATATTGCCATAAAGGATAAGATTGACATGCAGGGAATGACGTGGATACGGTGGAAGGGGGTAAGTGACATGCATGGCGTCAAATGGCTATCATAAATATTCGTTAAGTTAGTTGAATAAAATCCATTACAAATGGCTTTAACCATTAAGCGCTGCTTTATACACATAATTTTAGTCGTTATTGTTATTAGCGTATTATACATTTTTCCAGACTTTTTTTTAAAAGTATGGAGATTTTATGCATATAAATATAAATATGTATAAATTTTTTACCTATTTACATTCAGGAATTGACATATAGAAGAGATAAAATTAATATTATATCATATACAATAAATTAAAACTAGAACCTCCACATAATATTAAATAATAATATATAAAAAATTAAAATATTAAATAATATAAAATTATTAATTGCTTATTTATCTAATAATGTAGTCAATCGATTAATACAATGGTTATACAATGCACTACATTTATTATTAACTTTATTCCTTGATTTACAATTCAATGACCAACCATTAATACTAAGCATCACATTCATTTTTACAATCATATCATATATCATATACAATAATATAAAACGAGAACCTCAACCTTAGGCTTCCCCAAGTAGCGTCCCACATTGTGTGCTACGTTTCTTTCTATTATTTATTAAGAATTTAAAGTTAATTTAATAAAAAATTAAACATGGATTTTAATGTTGTAATAAAATAATTTAATGAAAATCATAAAACTTTCATGAATTACAAATTATCATTCCAAAATATTTTAAATTTGGTAAAAATTAATTTAAAAAAAAATTGAACATAAATTTAAGTATTGTAATAATATAATTTAATGAAAATAATAATGTTTTCATGAGTTACAAAT